>CM035165.1:12892257-13050565 GCA_020205615.1 Panax quinquefolius | reverse complement strand
ATTTACTTTTACATGGGTAAATGTAAGAAACATTTAACTAAGTTAAAAACATTTAACTTAAGTAAAAGCAAAAGTTATTCTTTTTACTTTTTACTTTTACATTTACTAAAGTAAAAGAGATGATGGCGTGGGCCATCACCGTTCAGCCGATCAAGAAGACTCTCCTGGCGTCTTCTTGGGGATTGGTCCGCTCTCAGATCTTGGGAAGGTCTTCGTTGATCATCTTCTCGGATGAGTCACCATCCCCTATTATTCCGCCTTAAAATTTTTATCCAGGAAATAACCCTATCAGCCCAAAAAATTGGTTTATAAAGAAGGAGGAAAAAATTTTCTACCGAAAATTGGTCAAAATCTTCAAAATTTCTTAGATTTTGTAAAAATTCTTTGTTTAAAAAAACAGATCGATGAAATCGAAACAAAGGATCACTCGATTGGTCCCGATCTATCAAGAATCGATCTAAACAGTAAGACTAATTTGTTAACTGTTTAAACAAAAATTCTTCTTTTGTCATTCCTCTTAAACTCGAACCGTTCTCGCCTTTAAGTAAACTCGCACACCGTAGATCTAATGATACCCTTAGCCTAAATCGCTCCCAACCTCGAGTCTTACAACGGCAGATAACGGGACTTATAAGCGATCTTAGGTGTTTTCTGAAGAAGTCAAAGCGATTGAAAGTGGAGCAAAAGAAGAAAAAGTTTGAAAAAACATTTAAGTAAACAAATCAAACTGTTTTTAATCGAAACCACCGATAGCATCAAGAACCAACCGTGTGGCTCTGATACCATATGACAGCGTCGATAAGTTTTTAAAAGAAAACTTTAACAGAAGAAAGAAAAGATTAAGAAGATGACCGGTGAATCCAGAAAGTAATCTCTTTCAGTATTATAAACATTTGGGAAGGGATTACATTAATTCCTAGACTAAATGTTTAAGGGAAGAAGGAAGTATCAAGACTTCTTCTTCATCTTTAACTAAGAAGATCAAGTCAAATGCTTCGCCTTCTGCTAACTCTAGAGAGAAGGGAGAGGACCTCCAAGAGCTTCAGAGAGAGAAGCTCTCGAGGCTTATATCGATTAAGCTTCAAAAACAACTCTAAACACTTTGAGTTGTTTAAATAGAAAACCGAAAAGTAAATTACTATTTGATTCACGCAGAATCACTATTACATTAACTCAAGTAAAAGTAATTTACTAAAGTAAAAGTAAAACGAAGAAACATTTTACATTTACTTTTACATGGGTAAATGTAAGAAACATTTAACTAAGTTAAAACATTTAACTTAAGTAAAAGCAAAAGTTATTCTTTTACTTTTACTTTTACATTTACTAAAGTAAAAGAGATGATGATGCGTGGGCCATCACCGTCGCGATCGATCAAGACTCCTCAAGGCGCCTTCTTCGTCGATTGGTCCGTCTCTCATCTTGGGAAGGTCTTTGTTGATCATCTTCTCGGATGAGTCACCATCCCCTACTATTCCGCTTTAAAATTTTTATCCGTGAAATAACCCTATCACCCCAAAAAATTGGTTTATAAAGAAGGAGGAAAAAAAATTTCATCTAGAAAATTGGTCAAAATCTTCAAAATTTCTTAGATTTTGTAAAAATTCTTTGTTTAAAATGCATCGATGAAATCAAACAAAGGATCACTCGATTGGTCCCGATCTATCAAGAATCGATCTAACAGAAGACTAATTTGTTAACCTGCTTAAACAAAAATTCTTTTCTTTTGTCATTCCTCTTAAACTCGAACCGATTCTTCGCTTTAAGTAAAACTCGCACTGTAGATCTAATGATACCCTTTAGCCTAAATCGCTCCCAATTGAGTCTTACAAACCAGATAACGGGACTTATGGCGATCTTAGGTGTTTTACAAAGAAGTCAAAGCGATTGAAAGTGGAGCAAAAGAAGAAAAGTTTGAAAAAACATTTAAGTAAACAAATCAAACTGCTTTTTTAATCGAAACCACCGATAAGATCAAGAACCAACCGTGTGGCTCGATACTATATAACAAAGCATCGATAAGTTTTTAAAAGAAAACTTTAATGTAAGAAAGAAAAGATTAAGAAGATGAAATTGAATCCAGAAAGTAATCTCTTTTCAGTATTATAAACATTTGGGGAAGGATTACATTAATTCCTAGACTAAATGTTTAAGGGAAGAAGGAAGTATCAAGACTTCTTCTTCATCTTTAACTAAGAAGATCAAGTCAAGGCTTCGCCTTTGGCTAACTCTAGAGAGAAGGAGAGGACCTCCAAGAGCTTCTAGAGAGAGAAGCTCTGAGGCTTACACTGAATTAAGCCTAAACAACTCTAAACACTTTGAGTTGTTTAAATAGAAAACTGAAAAGTAAATTACTATTTGATTCACGCAGAATCACTATTACATTAATCAAGTAAAAGTAATTTACTAAAGTAAAAGTAAAACGTAAGAAACATTTTACATTTACTTTTACATGGGTAAATGTAAGAAACATTTAACTAAGTTAAAAATATTTAACTTAAGTAAAAGCAAAAGTTATTCTTTTACTTTTACTTTTACATTTACTAAAGTAAAAGAGATGATGGCGTGGGCCATCACTGTTTGCGATGATCAAGACTCTCCAAGGCCTTCTTCGTCGATCGTCCGTCTCTCTCTGTAGATGGGAAGGTGTTTGTTGATCATCTTCTCGGATGAGTCACCATCCCTACTATTCCGCCTTTAAAATTTTTATCCGTGAAATAACCCTATCACCCCAAAAAATTGGTTTATAAAGAAGGAGGAAAAAAATTTTCACCGAAAATCGGGTCAAAATCTTCAAAATTTCTTAGATTTTGTAAAAATTCTTTGTTTAAAAATAGATCGATGAAATCAAACAAAGGATCACTCGATTGGTCCCGATCTATCAAGAAATCGATCTAAACAGTAAGACTAATTTGTTAACCTGCTTAAACAAAAAAATTTTCTTTTGTCATTCCTCTTAAACTCGAACCAGATTCTTCGCTTTAAGTAAACTCTCGCACTGTAGATCTAATGATACCCTTTAGCCTAAATTGCTCCCAACCTCGAGTCTTACAATGGCATAACGGGACTTATGGCGATCTTAGGTGTTTTACAAAGAAGTCAAAGCGATTGAAAGTGGAGCAAAGAAGAAAAAGTTTGAAAAACATTTAAGTAAACAAATCAAACTGCTTTTTAATCGAAACCACCGATAAGATCAAGAACCAACCGTGGTGGCTCGATACCATATATAAATGCATGATAAGTTTTTAAAAGAAAAACTTTAATGTAAGAAAGAAAAGATTAAGAAGACGACGAGTGAATCCAGAAAGTAATCTCTTTCTTTAAATTATAAACATTTGGGAAGGGATTACATTATTTCTAGACTAAATGTTTAAGGGAAGAAGAAGAAGTATCAAGACTTCTTCTTCATCTTTAACTAAGAAGATCGTTCGAAAGCTTCGCTTCTTGACTAACTTGAGAGAAGAAGGAGAGAGGACCTCGGAAGAGCTTTCTAGAGAGGCTGCGAAAAGGCTACACTGAATTGCTTCAGAAAGAAACTACAACATCAAGAGTTTCTTTAAAGTGTAAAAACTCTAAAGATTTCTTTACTTTTACGCCCCAAATGGTATCGTGAGCCATGTTTTCTCGTGTTCTAGTGACCAAGAAGATTTTTTTTTGATTTGTTTATTAAAACTGCTTTCAAAAACCATTTCATCCTTTATCGAAGTCACCTAACTTATCGTAGAACACCTTGTTCCCGCCAACCCTAGGTAAGTCTCTTTGCGAAAGCGGTGAAGGGTTTATGAACAATAGGTATGCGGCTCACCCTGTAAGAGGGTCCGAATGGAAGATAAAGAGTGAATATTTTTGAACCCAGAATAATGAGTAGGTTATTTAGATCTAACTCCTCACTAGTCACAGTCAACCTCAGCAACCTATACCGTATATAGTTAATCAAGAAGAAAACACAGCATTTGAAAAACATCACCAAGTTTTACATAATCGAATATACCTGCAATTTCTCCCAAAGAAATTTATCACCAACATTCTTAGATAACTTTAAAACAGATTATAATGTTAAAACAAAGTTGAAAAGGTCTATGCTATTAACAAAGAATATGAAAATTGTAGCCTTCTTTCCCCGTATGTCATTAAAAAACATAGAAAAAGGGTTATAATTTTATTCACATAGGTCTAGTTCAAGTAAAGAAGTTAAACCATGAATATTAAAGGAATTAATTCAAGTATCTACCCGCCTCGTAGATGCTAGATTTTTGAATTATTATCCAAGCATAATAGGTGCTATGGAAGCCAATCACCGCATAATGGTCCTATCCATTTTAATTGCTTTCCGACTTCACACTTAGTCTAAGTGATCAACACCTATTAAAAGCCTTAACATTAAATATTAAAACAAACAGGAGAAATTACACAAATGATCAAGGTTCTCAACTAATTGCTCTAATCTTTAGAATTTATTATAAGACCATGAAGACTAATTTGAATGTCCATGCCCTTAATAAAAGCCTAAAAAGATCACATCGTATTAATTCAAAGTTCAACCAAATGACGCTAATATCCAGATCCCTAGAACAATTCTATGGAAAGATATTTCATTACCTACCAATGGATTTTACCAAGTGAAATACCCCAAAGAAATTGTAGTAAACAACGAGTGAACATTGAAAACATAAGGCAATTTTCTCGATGGAACTGCCAAAGTTAGCTTTGAACGCTCTAGAAGACGATTATTATAGAAGATTATTCTAGTTCTTCAGCTCCTTCTATGAATCTGCCTAGAAGAGATTCTGAAGTCCTTAGTAACCCTTCTATTAGAGACATTAAGTTAAAAGGAATTTTAAATCAAGGTCAAGCAAGTCATCCTTGTTATTCTTGTAATCCTCAGAATTACCCAGCCGAAGAAGAAAGCTCTTCTTCTCCGACTCCTTCTGAGCTTCCTACTCAGTCTGATTTTGATGTTCCAATTAATAATCAATTAAGAGTCATTAAGAAAGAATTTATGTTAGATTGGATTAATCTTGTGAATGATTTTAACTCCAAGTCTAATAAAATTAAAAGACATCAATTTAGAAAAAATCACCCAACTGAGAAAGAAAGGGATAAAATTGTCAATAAATGGAAGAAATTTATTAATAATGAAAAAATTAATATTACCTTCTATGATTGGTATGAATAAAGATCAATTTAAATGCAATGTTATAACTAAAACTCAATCGGGTCAAAGAAGACAAGTCTAAGGTTTCACGAAAGTCACCCACCTTTAGAATCTGTCTTAATTTCAGTAAAAAATACTTCAGTAACGGCTAGTCCATTTAAAATCTCCAATGGAATTAATGATGATAAAAAAATCATAGAACAGTTAAATTTTAGTAACCAATACTTAGCAAATCAGAGGAAAACAAGTTAGACAGGATCAAGAAAATTTGAAGAAAATATAATTAAAAACCAGAGTCAAAAATTGTCCAACCACTATTAAAACTACCGTAAAATAGAGAAAAATTAGGTTTACCTAATAAAGACGCTGATCTTACAAGAGAGCTATCGATCGCTTATTTAAAAATTAAAACAAAGATCGAACCGTAAACTAAGCGGTAGATTATTGCTATTATCGATCGATTAACTCCGATAATGAAAGCAAAGAGTCATTCGATAGTCAATCGGCTACTCTCATCATTCAAGATATTCAGAATGCTTAAATAAATTAACCGTCCATAATACTAAATTATGACCGTAAATTGGTATTCTAGACCAACTCCTCCCGATCTACAATTTGAAGAAAGAAATCTAGATAAACAATTTTTCATTTTTGCCTAATAAAATTTATGAATGGAATATCGACGGATTTAAGTAACAAGAAATCCTCAATAAGTTAAATCACATGTCCATGGTGGCAAAAAACTATCTAACCAAATTCAACACTCTAACTCAACCAGATATTGTTGAATTATTGGCTAGTGGATTTACAGGTATTCTCAGATCTTGGTGGGAAAAACATCTCAATCAAGATTCTAGATTATCTATTATCCATGCTGTTCAGTTAGATGCTGAAGGTAACCCGATTTTTGATGAATCTATAGGATTGGGCCACCGATGGAGTAAATACTTTGATTTATACTATAATAAAACACTTCGTAGGAACCCCAAAGAATATCACGTAAAGAATTCACGATCGCCTATAATCTCACTTGTCTCCACTCTAAGTGACTTTAGATGGTACAAAGATGTTTTTACTTCTAGAGTTATGATGAGAAATGACAAGTAATAAACCTTTCTCGAAAGAAAAATTTGTTAATGGTTTATCGTCCTTATTTGCTCATAAAGTTCGTGAAGAACTTAGTAAAAATTTAGGATATATTGATTATGATAATCTCACTTATGGTGACATAATCGTTATATTCAAAAGATAGGATTAAAATGTGCATTGATTTTAAGTTAGCCAAACAAGCTAGTAAAGACAAGAAAAAGCTAAATATGAGTTTCGGAATATTTTATGAAAGCAATATGGTTTACCTCCCGTGGCTCCGCTTGCAGATTTAAAGCACGTGCATAAACATATCGACTCTCACAAAAGTCATAGACGTCACAAGAAAAGACGCAGTCATCATAGTAGATAAGAATCAAGATAGTTATTATAATAAACCCAAACCCACTAATAAAAAAAATGTACTAAAAGAACTAAGAAATTTGATAAAAGTAAAATTGTGTGCCACAATTGTGGGCAAAAGGGTCATTATAAAAGTGAATGCAAAATAAAATGTAAATTGTCTCATTAAATATTACTAGCGAAGATAATTTAATATATACTAGAGTTAATGAGAATAGAAAATGAAGATAGAATGATGAAGACTCTAACATTTCATATTCCTCTCAAGAAAACAAAGTTGAAAATAATTCAGCAAGAAATACCGATGAAGTCACCATCCTGTGCTAATAATTGCAATGAAAATTGTCAGACTAAAAAGATTAATGTAATTAACAAGGATGATGAAGAGAGTTCTTTGTTAATTGACTTAATTAGTAAAATCACTGATCCTAAGTTAAAAGCCCAATACACAAAACAGTTAAAAGATTTACTAACTAAAGATAATAGAGAAAATGATAAGTTTATTAAAGCTAAAGAAAAACCAATTTTTAGTCTTAATAAAACTTTGGAAAGATTTAAATCTCCAGTTAAAGAAGTCAGTCTTCCAGAATTAAATCAAGAAGTTAATAAATTAAAGAAAGAAATTGCTAATTTAAAATTAGAAGTCTCTATTTTAAGAAAAGATTTTCGATAAAAGGCTCCGATCTTCGTGATCAATGATTCCTCATCTAGTGATGAAGATCACGATGAACCGTAATCATCTCGGTACTAAAGATATTTTGGACTTATTCATTCAAGGTCTCTCACTTAAAAGAATTAAAGACATCACCATTCGTAAATGGTATGTTTCTATTAACCTAGTTGTGGATAAAAACTTTTCAATATGTACCATCGCCTTGGTAGATACAAAAGTGATTTAAATCAGATCCAAGAAGGTCTAATCCCTACTAAATATTATAAAAAACCAGTGAAAATTAAATTCAAATTTAATGGTAGTCAAATGGAAATAAGATATAAATTACCTAAAGTACATATTTGTCAAGATAATATGTGTTTCAAAACATCTTTTGTTTTGATTCGCAATCTTCTGAGATAAAATTATTTTGGGTTTACCATTTATATACTTATTATACCCATTTACAACTAGTAATGAAGGATTAACCTGTAAACATTTAGGAAAGAAAATAACATTTAAATTTCTTATTAAACCAAAAGAAAGAGATTTAAAATACATTCAAGAAGAATCCATTTCTAGATCATTAAATTTAATAAATCAGAATCTACACATTTGAATTTCTTAAAAGAGGAAATCAAATATAAAAGAATTGAAGAACAACTTCAAAATAAAGAGGTTCGGTCAAAAATTGAAGAATTAAAAACCTACATGAAGATTAACCTTTGTTCAGATTCCCCCAATGCCTTTTGGCATAGAAAGAAACATATGGTTAGGCTTCCTTATGCTAAAGAATTCAAAGAACATTTAATTCCTACTAAGGCTAGACCTATTCAGATGAGTCATGAACAAATGGAGTTATGTAAAAATGAAATCAATGATCTCCTTAATAAAGGATTAATTAAACCCAGTAAATCCCCTTGGTCTTGCTCTGCCTTCTATGTCAACAATGAAGCAGAAAAAGAAAGAGGTGTACCTCGTTTAGTTATCAATTACAAACCATTGAACAAGGTCTTAGAATGGATTAGGTACCCCCTTCCCAACAAAGACGACCTTATCAATAGGTTAAGTAATGCCACCATTTTCAAGAATTGACCTTAAATCCGGTTTCTCGCAAATTGCCATTCATCCCGATGATCAAGACAAAACAAAGATTCACCAATTCGTTTGGACATTATGAATGGAATGTTCAAGCATTTGGCCTAAAAATGCTCCAAGTGAATTTCAAAATATCCTCAATGACATATTAAACCCTTTCACCATTTTATCGTTGTTTATATCGACGACATTCTTGTTTACTCCAAGACTATCAAGAACATGAAAAACATTTAAAATCGTTCTTCACTCATCGTTAAAGTAAATGGTCTTGTTCTTTCTCCTTCCAAATGCAAACTGCTTTCAGTCGTAATAAGGTTTCTTGGTCTTAATATCTTCATGGACAAGTTCAAATTTATCGAACGAAAGCTATTCAATTCACGACAAGTTCCCTCAGATAAGATAACCAATAAAACCCAATCGCAGAGATTTTTCGCTCATTGAATTATATCGGCAAGTTCTACAAGAATCTCGGAAGATTTACAAACCTCTTTTTCAAATTTTGCAAAATAATCCTTCACCACGGATCGACATTCATACTTCTCGCAATTCAACAAGTTAAAAATATGTCAAGACATTGCCTCGCTTGGCATTTCCAATGATTCATTGCTCAAAATTATTGAAACAGACGCCTCAGATATTGGATTCGGGGCATTCTTAAACAAAAGTTAACATCAATTCCCCGAACAAATTGTTCGATTTCATTCCTGCAGTATGGAATACTACACAATCAAAATATAGTACTATTAAAAAGAAATTCTTTCATTAGTATTATGTATTAATAAATTTCAAAATGACTTATTAAATCGAAATTTCGGTTCGTGATTGATCGCAAGTCACCCAAATACATATTAGTAAAAGATGTTGAAAATTTAGCCTCTAAGCATTCTTTTTTCGCTAGATGGCAAGGCCTTATTGAGCATTTTTGATTTTGATATGAATACATTAAAGGCAAAAATAATTCTATTCCCGATTTTCTTACCAGAGAATTTATTCATACAGTACTATATACCATGAAGTTTCAGAGGCTCATCCTCCTCTCGTGGTCCCGGTCGCCTAAGTGGCCCAAGTAATCAACCAAGAGGCACCTTAGTCCTCACCCAGATTACCCCTGCCTACCACCAAACAAATTTTCTCGTTTCGGGACAATCCCCAAGCCTTACGATTCAAATTTCAGTAAATAAACCTGAACCCATTGACCCATTCAGTAACCCAGAAAGACTTCGTCTTCAGCTCCCAGTCACTCCTCTTCTGAGCATGTGCTCAAATGGGAAAGTTATTTGTTTCATATTGAACCCTACATGAAACCAAAAAATGATCCAGTTAAGCTTACATCTTCAGCTTTTTTCCCTCCCGGTTGGCATTTTCCTCCAAAGCAGCCTCCTTATAAGTCTCTTGTTTATTATAAGGACATTCTCCTGAAACCGAGTCAAGAATATCAAACTAATTTATGCAAACAATGATAAATCAAAAGTTCTTTATCATTCTTTCAGATATTAAACAATTCCTTCATTTCGATCGGGGAAAACATCCTCCGATCTAATGGAACTCTCTAATCATAGTTATCCTTTTGTTTTTATGATTATATTGAAGTTCGGTATAAGGTTCTCCTTCATCGTAACGAGTCCCATAGTCATTCCTGGTTTATTCATTCGATCATAAATTCAAAAGTCCAATCCCTTATTGGTTCGTTCTCCGGTGGTATAGGTATGGTTCTACCTACGACCTCCTTCCCCACCCCCTTAAGGTCCAAGTTACCCATTTTTCTAATAATAGTAAACCAGATCCAAGGAATGAAAACATTCCTATCACTCTCCTCTTCATTAGTAAATACAAAGTTCCATGGATTCTTAAATGGCAATACACAGATTTCTCCACCCTCCGTTGCTAGTAATTCAAAGGTCATCATTTCGATCCACTCCCTGACTTTCCCGCTTTTTCTACATCAAATGGTGGGATAAGTTCGACGTTAGAATAATTGGTCAAGTTCAACAGAATTTCGTTGCCCCTATTGCGCTTTCGATTAAATCTCAAACCATTCAAAGCTAAGGATTCTAAAGCCATTCCTTTAGAGCCCTCTTCCTCAAGTCGTAAAAAGATTTCAAAAGAATCGAGTCAAAACCACCCCACAGATCCTCCCTGCTTCGTAGCATTTTCGATTTCAAAGATTGCTCAAGAGTGAGTTAAAACTTATCGCTCAAGCCCTCAATAGAGAATTGATGAGTTACATGAAGAAGCCTCTCAGCATTCCTCAACTTCTTCCCGTAATGACTCAGTTAGTAATTTGCGAGTAAGATGATGGTCTCAGACGATCCCTACGGCACCATCAACCTTCGTGGATGCTCAGACCCATTTGCCTCGACATCTAAAGTCACATTATTCGATTAAGACCGCCCTCGGCACTTTCCGTGCCATCGATTCGATTAACCAAAGACTGCCTCCCAAGCACCGTGACGATCCATTATTACTATTCAACAGTAGGATTCCACTTTCCAAACCAAAGTTGCTCAACAAGAAAAAGAGGCTCTTTTCCACCAAAGGTGGTCGAGTCAAAAGTCATTTACCAAAAGCATCAGTAATAGTCAAAGTTAGTAATTGTTCATCAACAAAGTTGCTTATGCGTACTTTTACTTTTTGCTTTTACCTTAGTAACTTGCTTTTACTTTAGGTAATTCACTTTTACCTAAGTTAAATGTTTCTTACTTTTGCTTTTACTTCAGTAAATCACTTTTACCTTAGTGAAATGTTTCTTACTTTACCCAAGTAAATGTAACAGTTCACTTTCCTTGTTCTATAAAAGGAAGGCGAGCTCATTTGGCAAATCAGTTTTCGAAACTTAGAAAGACTCTGAGCTCTCTCTCTCAGAAGAATCTTTAGTTTCTACCTCTGATCAGCCTACTTAACCCCTCTTCTCCAATTCTCTAGTTAAATGTTTTAAATTTGTAAGTTCTTGTTTTATTTTCAGTTCTTAGTTTGTACATAGTATGAATAATTAATACAATTCAGTTACTTATTTATAAAACTGTATTTGATTGTGTATGCGCTCTCTCGGTCATCTTTACATTATTGTCTTCCGCCCCAAATGTGTATTTGATTGTGTATGCGCTCTCTCGGTCATCTTTACATTATTGTCTTCCGCCCCAAATGGTATAGTAGGGGATGGTGACTCATCTGAGAAGATGATCAACAGCACCTTCCAAGATCTGAGCGGCGATCGGTCAAGAAGAAGGCGCCGGAGAGAGTCTTGATCATCGACAGTGATGGCCCACGCCATCATCTCTTTTACTTTAGTAAATGTAAAAGTAAAAGTAAAAGAATAACTTTTGCTTTTACATGTAAGTGATCAAATGGGAGACTAAAAATTGTTCCACTTTACTAAAGTAAAAGAGATGATGGCGTGGGCCATCACTGTTTCGATGATCAAGACTCCTCTGGCGTCTTCGGTTGACCGTCATCTCTCTGTAGATCTTGGATAAGGTTATTCTGGATAAAAAATTTTAAGAGGCGGAATAAGAGGGATGGTGACTCATCTGAGAAGATGATCAACTGGGAGACTAAAAATTGTTTATATATATATATATATATATATATTTATATATCAATATGTGATTAAATATAATGATTATCCAAGTGGGGACACTTGTATAACCATATTTAGAAATTAACGAACAAAATATATATTTGAATTATATAATATAATATCATGTTGATAAACAATGATCTGATATATTATATACAACAATAGGGTTGTAATTTAGCATAATAATAATAATAATAATATAATTCTGAAACTTTCTTACTCATGTCCATTAGATAAAGAAAATGCAAAGGTAGAATACTTATGCATTCCTGTCTCACGCTACGATGATCTGACTTAGTTTTATCTTTTATATAGCAACCTATCAGTAATAAGATCATTTTACTGATTAGAATCATATCGTAACACATAATACTTTTTATTGCAGTCAGCACATAACCTAATCACATTGTCACACATATTCAATAGTCATTGAATCACAACACAAACATTACTACAGTCAAAATATCTAAGTCCAGATCAATTTCTGAAACATGTCTGTGTGTCGACGGCTTTATCGGGTAATTATCGAGTCTAAGACTCTATCTTTTAGCTCAATAACTGTAATTATCAGTCATATTATTTTTAAATAACTTAAAATAATTTTTAAACATTTATTATAATTTATCAAGAATTTTCAAACACTAGAATCATTATTAAATGATTTAAATATTAAAAAATTCTATTATCATTAACATTTAATTAATATTAAACTATTAATGAAACCATTGCCAAAATATTAAAGTTATTTATAATAACTCAAAATATTTTTAAAGTATTAATATTACCCTTAAATGATTCTTAAAATATTTAAAATCATTTTAAATAATTATCCTTAATATTAAAATATTAATGTACTATTACTCAAAATATTAAAAGTCCTTAATTATAACTTAAAATATTTTTAATTCATTTATATCCTTTTTAAATGATTAATAAAACCATTTTTAAACCATTTATTTAATATAATTATTAAATTAATTTAATATCATCAATATCATTAATATTAAATTATTAATGAAATTGTCCTTTAAATATTAAAAGTTATATTTTATAACTTAAAAATATCTTTAAACACTTTATTTTCATTTAAAATGATTTTTATAATAATAAAATCATTTTTAAACTAAATTATTTAATATAATTATTAAATAACTTTAATATCATTAATAATAATTAATTAATAAAATTTACTTTTAAATATTGAAAGTTATATTTTATAACTTTAAATATTTTTAAATACCTTGTTATTATTTAAAAGGATTTTTAATATAATAAAATCATTATTTATTTATTTATTTAATTCATTTATTAAATAAATTAATGATCATTAATATTAATTTATTGATGAAATTTATCACAAAATATTAAAAGTTATTCAAAATAACTTAAAATATTTTCTTATATCATAATATAATTTTAAATGATTTTTCAAGTATTAAAATTATTTTTTAACTAATTTATTTAATATTATAATTAAATAAATTAAATACCATTAATATTTCAAAAATATTAAATATTTATAAAATATACTTAAAATAATTAAAAACTAATTTTTAGTATTTAAAATAAATTTTAATAATTTAATTTGTATTTTTAATAATTAAAAACTAATTTTTCTATTTATTTAATAAAAATAATTAATTTTAGAAATAAACTGTTGCTAAAGACTGCCTATAGCGACAAAACCGTCGCTATAGGTGTTCTTCATGAAACCTAGAAACTCATGTGCAGTTAACGAGTAAGCAACTTTATTCATGATTAATTCTTAACACAAAGTGTTTCTGGCCAAACTATGACTTAGATCTTGTAGTACTAATACAATACTACATGATCCAACCACAAACATGGCCAACAAGCATAACATAAGTGAGATCTGGAGCCTTGAACAAAATTGGGCGGTCGTTCTTCTTCAAGGGTTACCCAAAAATGAAGAACAGTCCGACTGCTCATATTTGGGCTTCCACAACTTGCTTTTCATGAAATGATTTTGTGATATAATGCTTTCAGGTTGTAGTCATCATGCAAATGAAGAGATCTAACACCTAAAACACATATAACAACAACACATCAAGCAGATATAGTCCGGTCAAACCATGTCAGAGGATACGTTCAAACGTTTTCTGGGTTACCCAGAAAACATGAACTGTGATCAATTGAGCTACTTTAACCGGTCACTGAATCCAGAATATATGTAGTATAAGCCATCTAACAACATTAATGTGTAGTATAACTATCATACTACCACTTGAATACAATAACCAACATAAATCAACAACAACTTGCAAGATCAGAGGCGACAAAGGTCTTGTCAAACCTTTCTGGGCAAGATATGGGTTACCTAGATTTTGTCCAGTCATGGTCGGTCGACGACTTTTGACCACGATTATCTTGCAATATGGACTCGATATAAGCCTGATTCTTGATCCAGATCAAAGAGCACATAACAGACTACAACTACAAACTTTCAAAACACAAAACTCATTAAAGATCACAGAGATATAAGGCCTGCCATTCTGTTGTCAGAACACAAAACAAATTTTCCAGATTTTGTAAAACTTCAAATCCGAGCCTATAGATGTTATGTGTGAGATCCCGAATTTTATGAAATAAAAGTATTCAATTTTTCTGTTTTGGTAAATAGTTAAATTGATAAAAGGTTAAAGTTAAGGGTGATATGTGAAAAATTTTACAAATTAAACAAGTTGTTATAAAATATTCGTTGTGTCGGGGAATATTCGTTTTAACAAGGAATATTCGTACGACGACACAATAATTGATGGACCCCACAACGAAAGTAGTGTCGTAGTTAAAAAATAACAGAATTATCTTTTTATAAAAATAACAATGAAAGTTTTACCGTTAAACTGTTGAACTACCCGGTAGTAAAAGTACAATAATACGTGTGGTTGCATAGTAGCACCGATATCGATTATTGATGCTTACGTAAAAGTCACTCGATTATACTCAATTATTATTACGATAATTCTTGCATCATATCTCTCATATTATTGATTCAATTATTGTCACAAGATCATACGATAATATTTATTATTATTAAATCGATAATTGAGGCGACAAAGTTATTCATATTATTATTTGCAATATTGACAATGTCAGAAGTTACATCGAGGAGAGGTTTGGTCACACTAATTGCGCGCGATAAGGAGAAATCCTTTTCGAAAAGCCCCTCTTTCACAGGAGCGACACGGTTGTTAAATATTGTGAGTTATAATATTAATGATGAATAAGTTCGTGTTGATTACAGATGAAATTGATGGTTCCATTGTGTGGGAATTATTAGTGTTAGTGGAAATCGACATTTATTTCGATAATAATTGATGTCTGGAGGTTATATTGACCAATCGGATAATTAATCGGATAAATGAGGAATTAATTGCTATTAATTCACATGCTTATAACTATTTATTCACATGTGTATACTATTGATTCACATGCATGTACTATTAGGGGAGTTGGTGCAAGATTGATAATACTTGCATGACTAAATTAAAAATGGAGGTATAGATGAAGTTATTATACTGTAATTAGTTTTTTCACATGATTATACTATTAAGTCACATGAATGAACTATTAATTCACATAATTTACTATTAGGGGAGGTGGTGCAAGTTTGATAATACTTGCATGACTAAATTAAAAATGAAGAAAAAGTGGTAGGTATTATAATGTAATCGTTCGAGCCCCAAAACGTGCAATTATCGAAA
Organism: Panax quinquefolius; assembly: GCA_020205615.1. Taxonomy (NCBI): domain Eukaryota; kingdom Viridiplantae; phylum Streptophyta; class Magnoliopsida; order Apiales; family Araliaceae; genus Panax; species Panax quinquefolius. The sequence continues at coordinate 13,034,909 of CM035165.1, read as the reverse complement.
CTATGTTTTCCTATAAATAGAAGCTCATTCTTCTTTCAATCTCACCAATTCACTAAGTCTCACAAGAGCAATTATAGAGAGAGAAGCTTTAGAGAGAAAGAAGAAGCGAAGTCTGCTACTTCACTATTCTAGTATCCAGTCTTCTTCTGAGGTAAGGAGTGTTATTTATTTCATATTCTGAAGAGATATTATTTTTCGTATTCGTATGAATATTATTTTTGTTCAATATTCGTAAGGAATATCATCTTCGTTCAATATTCGTAGGAATATTATTTTCGTTCAACAAATCGTAAGGGGTATTATTTCTTAAGTAAATGATATTATTTCTTTCGATATCATTATTACCGGATATTAGTACTTAATTTTATTGTGGAATTTCTACCTTTTTGCGTCGAGGTTACTATTCACTCTAGTATTATTCACTTTCGGGTATTCGGGGCACTTTATTTGTGTCGAGTACTATTCATGAGTTCTTATTCACGGGTTCTTATTCATTCGGTTACTATTCACTCTAGTATTATTCACTCGGTATTATTGGGGCACTTTTAAATACAGAGAGTACTTATTCTGAGTTACTATTCATGAGTTACTATTCACTTCGATTACTATTCACCCAAATATTATTCACTCGAGTATTTGGGGTACTTTTAAATGTCGGGATTCTTATTATTCGCTTAGTCTTATTCCCAAAGTACTATTCATAGGGTATTATTCACGGGGTACCATTTACCCAAAAAATATATTTTTGTTCTGTCCAAATTATTTTTGGTACATGAATATTATTCTTGAATTTTACTCCACAAAGCAGTATCATGTTAACAATTTGGATATTTTTAAACTCTGGATAAATTTAAAGTTTTTAATATTTATTCTTAATTTTGTTTGATTAATGCTTATATCATTGTCATCATCCTCATGCTTATATTGTGATGAAAGTCATCTTTGGCTTACGTGCATAAATGGACTATTGATTATTAGTTTTACAGTTGTATATCTTTGGCTTACGTGCAAAGATGGGCCGTTGATTATTGGCTTTACTGTTGTATATCTTTGGCTTACATGCAAAGATGAACTGTTAATTGATAGCCTTGGCCCGTAGTGCAAAGATGGACAAGTGTATGACATGATCATGACCACTGGTGATAATAACGAATATCCTTGGCCCGTAGAGCATGGATAATTCGATGATATGATTAAGCGTGATCATGACCATTAGTTCTTGATTGAATGTCTTTGGTAGCCAAGACCGGCATGACAATTGATTGATATGATTATGACCATTGGTTTTATAGTTGAATATCTTTGGCCCATAGTGCAAAGGTAGACAACGGATTGGTATGATCATTGTTATTACATTTGAATGTCTTCAGCCTTTGGGGTAAGGATATTGAGTAAACGGACTATTAAGCCTTTGTGACAAAGAGAAACTGTTGATTTGCATGATTATAAATATGAATTGTGGATTTAACTATTAATCGTTGGTGGTTCAGGTGAAGACAGGTGATGAGAATTCTTTTTGTCTTGGGTATAATAAAGAACGGTTGATAAGTGTTGCAGGAATGAAATATTAACGATGGACTTTTAATCTAGAGGAGATAGTAGACATTATGTTCTATTTGACTTTTCTAATGGATTGCTTATTCCGCTGCAGTTGTTAATCTAAAACTTGTTGTCTATTATATTCTATCAGTTGTTATACTGTTGAAGGCTAACGATAATTTATTTTGCATTATCTTAGTCATAATATTTCTTACTGGGCTAGTTGAGCTCACCCTTTCTTTTACTGTTCTCTTCAGGAAATAAGAATATAGCTGGGACTAGTCGGGGAATGGTCCAGATGTTGCATTAGTAGTCCTCACTATTCAGTTAAATAGTGTGATAATAAATGTAATGAAGACTCCATTTGAGTTTGAATACTGTCTATGAAACAATATTCGTGTAAAAATTCTAAGCTACGCTATTGTCGTATTGTATAAAAGAAGTTTGTATTTAAATTTTGTACCATGTATCTGGCGACTCAGAATGGGTGGTGTATACCTGTTTTGGGGGCATCACAGTTGGTATCAAAGCTTAGGGATATGATCCCTGGTTGAGATGTGAGACTAGAACTAGGAGGGGAGAGACGGGTAAATCCTTCGCTAATATGACCTACCTAAGTTTATTTGGTATTTAATTGGTCGGTCAGAGTATAGGGATAATATGTGGCATGTCAATTAACCCTTTTTTTAAAACTATATTCTAGAATGATATTTGAAATACAGGAGATGAGCAATATGATATATAGGAAATAACTAGGAAGGTACAACCCGAAAAGAAAGCAAGGTATTCTTATCTCTTCGAACTATCAGGTACGTAAATTTCGAGGGTGAAATTTCATAAGGAAGGGAGATTGTGAGATCCAAAATTTTATGAAATAAAAGTATTCAATTTTTCTATTTTGGAAAATAGTTAAATTGATAAAAGGTTAAAGTTAAGGATGATATGTGAAAAATTTTACAAAGTAAGCAAGTTGTTATAAAATGTTCGTTGTGTCGGGGAATATTCGTTTTAACAAATAATATTCGTACGACAGCACAATCATTGGTGGACCCCACAATGAAAGTATTGTCATAGTTAAAAAAATGACAGAATTATCTTTTTATAAAAATAACAACGAAAGTTTTACCATTAAACTATTGAACTACCCGGTAGTAAAAAATACGATGAATACGCGTGGTTGCGTAAGAGCACACCGGTATTGATTATTGATGCTTACATAAGAAGTCACTCGGTTATACTCGATTATTGCTTCTGATGAATTGTTGCGATCATATCTCTCATATTATTGATTCAATTATTGTCACAATATCATCTCGTATAATATTTATTATTATTAAATCAATAATTGAGACGACAAAGTTATTCATATTATTATTTGCATTATCGATGATGTCTAGAAGTTACATCGAGGAGAGGTTTGGTCACCTAATTGCGGCATGATAAGAAGAAATCCTTTTGGAAAGCCCTCTTTCCAGAAGCGACACGGTTGTTAAATATTATGAGTTATAATATTAATGATGAATAAGTTCGTGTTGATTAAAGATGGAATTGATAGTTTCATTGTGTGGGAATTATTAGTGTTAGTCGACATTTATTTTGATAATAATTGATGTCAAGAAGGTTATATTGACCAATCGGGTAATTAATCGGATAAATGAGGAATTAATTGCTATTAATTCACATGCTTATAACTCTTTATTCACATGTGTATACTATTGATTCACACGCATGTACTATTAGGGGAGTTGATGCTGAGATTGATAATACTTGCGTGACTAAATTAAAATGGAGGTATAGATGAAGTTCTTATCTTTGTAATTAGTTTTTCACATGATTATACTATTGAGTCACATGAATGAACTATTAATTCACATGATTTACTATTAGGGGAGGTGGTGCAAGTTTGATAATACTTGCGGGATTTAAATTAAAAATGAAGAAAAGAGGAAGGTATTATCTTTGTAATATTTTGAGCCCCAAAAAATGTGCGATTATCGAAACTATGTTTTCCTATAAATAGAAGCTCATTGTTCTTTCATTCTCACCAATTCACTAAGTCTCACAAGAAGCGATTATAGAGAGAAGCTATAGAGAGAAGCTACAGAGAGAAAGAAGAAGCGAAGTCTCTGCTACTTCATTTATTCCAAAGATATCCGGTCTTCTTTACGAGGTAAAGGGTATTATTTATTTCATATTACGAAGAGATATTATTTTTCGTATTCATATGAATATTATTTTCGTTCAATATTCGTAAGGAATATCATCTTCGTTCAATATTCGTAGGAATATTATTTTCATTCAACAGTCGTAAGGGGTATTATTTCTTCGTAAGTGATATTATTTCTTTCAATATCATTATGAATTTTATTGTGGAATTTCTACCTTTTTGTGTCGAGGTTACTATTCACTCTAGTATTATTCACACGGGTATTCGGAGCACTATTTGTGTCGGAGTACTATTCACGAGTTACTATTCACGGGTTACTATTCACCCGGTTACTATTCACTCTAGTATTATTCACTCGGGTATTTGGGACACTTTTCATACCGGAGTACTATTCAAGAGTTACTATTCACGGGTTACTATTCACCCGATTAATATTCACCCAAATATTATTCACTCAGGTATTTGGGGTACTTTTCATGTCGGGTTACTATTCACGAGGTACTATTCTCGAAGTACTATTCACGGGGTACCATTTACCCGAAAAATATATTTCTGTTTTGTCCAAATTATTTTTGGTACATGAATATTATTCTTGAATTGTACTCCACAAAGCAGTATAATGTTAAAAATTTGGATATTTTTAAACTCTGGATAAATTTAATGTCTTTAATATTTATTCTTGATTTCGTTTGATTAATGCTTATATCATTGTCATCATCCTCATGCTTATATTGTGATGAAAGTCATCTTTGACTTACATGCATAAATGGACTATTGATTATTGGTTATACAGTTGTATATCTTTGGCTTACGTGCAAAGATGAACTGTTAATTGATAGCTTTGGCCCGTAGTGCAAAGATGGACAAGTATATGACATGATCATGACCACTGGTGATAATTACGAATATCCTTGGCCCGTAGAGCATGGATAATTCGATGATATGATTGGCAGGATTATGACCATTAGTTAACAGTTGAATGTCTTTGGCCGTAGTGCACTGACAGACAATTTATTGTTATGATTATGACTATTGGTTTTATAGTTGAATATCTTTGGCAAAGTGCAAAGGTAGACAACGGATTGGTATGACCATTGTTATTACATTTGAATGTCTTTAGCCTTTGGGGTAAGGATATTGAGTAAACGGTCTATTAAGCCTTTGTGGCAAAGAGAAATTGTTGATTTACATGATTATAAATATGAATTATGGATTTAACTATAATCGTTGGTGGTTCAGGTGAAGACAGGTGATGAGAATTCTTTTTGTCTTGGGTATAATAAAGAACTGTTGATAAGTATTGTAGGAATGAAATATTAACGATGGACTTTTAATCTAGAGGAGATAGTAGACATTATGTTCTATTTGACTTTTCTAATGGATTGCTTATTCCGCTGTAGTTGTTGATCTAAAACTTGTTGTCTATTATATTCTATCAGTTTTTATACCGTTGAAGGCTAATGATAATTTATTCTGCATTATCTTGGTCATAATATTTCTTACTGGGCTAGTTGAGCTCACCTTTTTCTTTCACTGTTCTCTTCAGGAAATGAGAATATAGTTAGGACTAGTGAGAGGAATGGGTGACTGGTCGATGTTCATTAGTAGTCCTCACTATTCAGTGAAATAGTGTGATAATAAATGTAATGAAGACTCCATTTGAGTTTGAATACTGTCTATGAGACAATATTTGTGTAAAAACTCTAAGCTACGTTGTTGTCGTATTGTATAAAAGAAGTTTGTATTTGAATTTTTTACCATGTATCTGGCGACTCAGAATGAGTGATGTATACCTGTTTTGGGGGAGTCACATTATGATATCAAAGCTTAGGGATATGATCCCTGGCTGAGATGAACCACACGAATTAGATCCTGAGTCAATACTTGTGTCAGATGACATTGATACCGAGGAGGAAGAGTTATTGCGAATCGACCTTTGAATCAAGCGGATGATGGTTATGAATCTGCAACACATATACAAGATGAGTCTGAATCAGACACTTGAACAAATGAAATGTATGTTTAGCATTACATGTTTTTTATATCATTGTCATGTTTATGTACTTAACTATTTAAATGCAATTTTTGTTTATTGTCATTTTATATATTCATATATACATGTTTATATCACTGTCATGTTTATTGTCATTTTATATATTCATATATACATGTAATCAAATATAACTCATACATACATCTTGAAATTTGTAATATATAGATGACTTCTGAAGCATCGCAGAAAAAGCGCGGGTTGGGTAGGGGACCTAATCATGTGCCCAAGGCCCCTACTAATCCGGATGATCGGATTCTTATTCAGATTCGCCTTCCTTCGAATAGCACGTACATCTCGCATCATTTATATATAAGCATTTTAGATTCCATTTATACAAGATATATAGAACTTAGATGTAAATTGCTTTAATATATCTACTTATCGTAATGTAAATTGTTGTATACTATAGTGTTTTTTTAGATAATAAGATTGTCAAGTGCATATCACAACCGTGTTTACAGGATTGGCCTGCACCTGTGATTACGTGGGCGAGCACAACTATCGCCCACAGGGATGCTGTTTGGGCTGAATTTCAGGTATGTTTTTTTTAATTATGATAGATAATATAATATTTTAATTAAGGATAATTGTTTAGTAATGTTATTATTGTTGTTTTATTTGCAGAAAAGGTATAGATAGAGGACGCGCAGGCTTCAGTGATTCAGACATTATTCTGGCAGAAGTGCGCCGTCCGCACCAAGGATAATTTGAACAAAGAACGACAAAAAGTATTTCATAATGCCGAGATCGACCATCCAGGCCAGGGAGAGGATTACATGCACGAGCATAGCCCCTGGTGGTGCACCCAGTCAATATGGGTTGAGATGTGCGACCAATGGAGAGCTGAGAGCTGGGTGAAAAGACGAAAGACTGCCGCCACCAACAGATCCTCGGGTGTACTCGATGTTGAAAAGGCTAAAAGAACATCTGAGGAGACAAGATTTCATAGTTGCGAAGATATAACCGCCGATGCGTAATGATTTACAAGTTTTAATATGTTTACAATCATGAATTGAGAAAATATATCACATTTTACTTAGTTATATTGTGCTATTTTTTTGTATAGAGTCTCGATCTCAAGGTCGACTATCCATTTGGTTTGGATGTGTACGTGGCCACCCGTGATGGTCTCCGCTGATGTTTTAACAACTTGATCTTGTTTATCAATGCTTATAGAATTTATTTTAACTATTTAATTGTTAACATGATGATAGGATACTTATAAGCGTTTATTGAATGAGTATTTATCTGAAGGCACTCCACGTCCTTTATTGATCAAGAGTTGTGGGAGAGGCGTCTGTTGTAAAGAAGAACTACATTAGCGATCGAGGACAACGACGACGCCCATCCTTTGATGGCTCAGTCGCTCTTACCCGATCTTCACGATCATTGAGTCATCCGATTGTTCATATCCTAAATTTTGTGTGTGAGAGCTATATGTCAAGATCGAGATCTTCTGAAGATACTGGGCAGGCATCTGGGGGATCTGAGTCCTGATGAGTTAGCTAAAGCAGTAGCGGCGACAGCAGGACAACATGGGGATGGCGGCGAGGTATAAAATCAATTTGTTGTATATATTGTCGTAATATATACTAGTATCAACATAGTTACTATATTTGTAACTTGTTTTATTATTTTGTTAATTACATGGTGATCAAGGAGGCGATGATGCTTGACGTACCTTTAGTGTTGTTTTGTAGTTATTTGATAAGCTTGTACTTGTATATTCATTCTGCAAAATAGTGATGTATGTTACTTAAACAATATTAGATTTGTTTATATTTATTCAATTCATATTGGTTTTTAAAGGTTTATATACTAGTTTGGTGTATGTGTCGGTGAACGATGGCTATTTATATTGTTGTGTATGTGTGTTGGGATAAAGCAGGTACAAAATAGGTATAGGTTTTGGGAATTCGCAAAACAAAGCAAAAATCTATTTTTCATTGTTCTAGATCGTGATGACGCGTCACCGAGTTGATAATTAATGACGGCTAAACATTTGAGGGTATCCACGACCGCATGTGGTCGTTGATAGCAGTCGCTAACACGTGGACCACGTCGGTTGGCCACGGACCATGTCTTTGACTCGAGCTTATGATCGCAGATTTGTCATTTGATTACGCTTCATATCGATCAACGATAGGTCGATTAAGCTAGTAGTGGTCGTTGATGTGCATCAATGACCGGATTTTTGTGCGACGATTATCGTGACCAAGACTTTGTCATGGATATTATATCTGTGACGCTACTTGTCATTGATAAAGCTTTTCTCAGTAGTGATCTACTTATAAGAAAACACATTTAAATCAAGCTTAATTTTATATACTTGATTATTTAAGAAGTATTATTTTTCCGCACAAAATATAAAAGTTATTTAAATTTTTATAACAATGCATAAAATTATATATTTACTTATATTGAAGCATTATTTGATCTAATAAAAAATTATTGTCTGCTTACGAAGAAGCATATATTCTCAAGCATAAAAGTCTTTGAATTTTTATAAATATATCTGCTCTTTAACTTTTATATTTGTATTAAATTGTATCTGCTTATTTTAGAAGCAAATTTTGTTAAACTTTTTGTCAAAAGACAAAAGGTGTCAGAACCGAGAATTTCATGAATAAATATTATTTTGATCAAATAAGAGAATGAATATTTATTTGAATATAAATAATGATGTGCTATGGAATGAATAATTCAACTAAGTTAAATTGAATTTATACGAATGTGGATTGTGATGAGAATTGTGAAAATGCCTTGTGTGGCATGAGAATGGAGATTTAAGGAATTGATTTAATTAAGAGATGATTAAATTAAGGAGTGAAGATTAATTAATATTATACTATTAATTAATTGTTATTGTGAGTAAAGTAAATTACATAATTAGAGTATGTATTATCTATTTAATTGATGTGTGTAAGGTATGTAGTAATGTTTAGTAACTACATTAAAAAGAATGTGTAGTATGACACCTTGTGGTAACTATATTATATATAAGAAACTATATAATAAATTGAAAAGAATTATAAGTTACATAAATAATTGCATATGTGACAATAAGTATGTGTGGGAACATTAAAGATGTACTCTGTCAAAGAATTTCAAATTATTCCAATAAGTGAGTCTAACTGGAATAATAAAGTTTTAAGGAGATATTAGATTACTAGTGGTCAATTAAATGGAGTCCATACATGTTATAAATAATATTTAGACTGGACTAATGTACATGGATTATATGATGTGAGTACATAAATAATCCCTAACTTTCCATTGTGTAGTAGCATTAACACATTAAAATTACGTTTTGGGAATATAAGAGAATAAACTAAACATTATAAACACATTGTTGGGATTTAAAAGTTTGTGTCCCATATTAAGTGTCCCAACAGTGCTCAAATAGTAGCCTACTCCTTCATTGCGTAAAATCCAGCAAAACCAAAAGGCTACAAATCCATGGTGATGATGGCTATGAATTGGCACTTGGTCAACTCCCTTCTACCCATTGTTCTCTTCTATTTTCCTGTGAATCAAACCATGTTGTAAGAACAATGTCTGGATAATGACTTCTCTATATATAGCCCCCTCCTTCTCAATTTTCAGTTGCTTGAAAATTTATCTGATAAGTGTAGTTGAGAGTGAGAGCCACTGAGCATTGAGGGAAGTATAATCAGAGTAGTGAGGGAGTTCAATTCAAGCTTCAAGGAGGTATAATTTTTATTTTGTTCTTAGTTTAAGTTTTGTCCAATTCTTGCAATTCTCATGAAATCTCTATTAATTGATGTAGAATTGAATGTCATTGTGTTATATGGGTTTGTGTGCATGTCTAGGAGCTGTATAGTGGGTTTGAACTCAAGTTTGATGTAAGTTATGTTGGGGCTATGCAGAAGCAAAGCCACTTCCCTAATCTTTCACCGCGCGGTCGCGCGGGTAGTGTATCATAGTTACTGATGTTAGTTCCTTAAGATGTTCTGAGCATGTTATGACAGTTATAATATGCCTATAAATAACCTGCACATGTAGACTGAGATTGCTGAGTATATAGTAAGCAATGATTAGTTTTTTTAGTTAAATATTCAAAGGAAACTTAAAGCCTTAGAAATTAGTTTGACAAACATGGTGTAAAACATGCTCTGACTCTAAGCCTCAATGTGTTAAGTTCTTATCTATGGTCAATATGCTAGTTTATTATTGGATTAGTATGAGATATTCATGCATGATTAAAAGAGGAAAAGTTCAAGTAAAAGACTATATGTACACAAAATTTTTGGACTCGAAGACATGTTATCATAATCTGATTTCATCTTTAAGCATGAGAGCATGATATGGAGTATGTGGGCATACCTTGTACACTTGAATGAATTTTTGATGACTTATTAAGGGAGACTTAAAGTTTCAAATATAAACTTGATAAACTATATACTTTGAGTTAAGAACTTGTGAAGTATACTTATAAGGTCTAACATGTATATATGAGAGTATGATGTATGGTAGGTAAAGTGGCTTTGCATGATTGGTAGCTTAATATGATGTTTTCAATTGAAACCTTGAAGATTAGTTGTCAATAACTACATTACAAGTATTCTAGGATCTATTATCATGATTAAGTGTGTCATGCATGTAGACATGATTGACAAAGCATGCTATCTAGTCATATGTATTGTAAAATAATTAAGCATGGAATACAATAAGTCGAAATGATGACTTCATACTTGAAATACATGATGTAACTAACATAAGCATGTATAGTTGTAACTTGTTAACTACGTAGCATATGTTTAACGGCTAAACGAAAGAGAATTGGTGAATTGAACCTTTAAAGTATTGATTTAATGAGAATGGATAATGACCTATATTAAAAAAAATAGAATATAAAGTCAAACTTAGTTATTTAGACACTGACATATGTGTTTTGCATGATTATTCGTATATGTGCAAGTCGTGTGTACACTGGCTTTCGGCAGAAGCAATCATATCTTGGTTTTCACCAGGAGCAGCGCGGTCGTGTCACTTCTCAATACAAATCAAGTGCAGCCGCGCTAGCTTGCAATAAGGTCTATTTTCTGTAATTGAAGGTGTTTGCATGCTTGTATTGTTACTCTAACATGTATTATATGGCCAATACATAATCTAATGTGTTAAGAAGCATGCTAGGTTATAGAATTGAATGTTTAATGAGGTGATTATAGACTTTCAAATGATAAGTCCAAAAGGTATTTGTAAATTGTAAAGTAATGATTAGTGCCTTTGATTATTTGGCTTCATGGTAAATTATAAACTGATTTTGTGCTATAAGTACGCAAGGTGTATGACAAAGTATATGAAGAGTGTACAACTAAGTTAGATGTTTATGTATGCATTTAAACTTACATATCATGTATGAGCATATGTAACTAATGAATATCCTATACGCGTATTATATTATGTTGGGATACGAAAGAGTGTTATTAAGCTATATTTTGGTAAACTACGATTGAGGCAAGTACTCAAACCCTACTCTTTATTAAGCATTGCTTGAACTTGTACTATTATTGATCGTACAAGTAGAATTTTGAAAGTATAATACTTCATAATCTAGAAATGAAATTTTTTATAAACCTTGGTTTCGAATGATAATTGTTTATATATATATATATATATATATATATATATATATATATATATATACTGTGAAAGAAAACTTTCTAAGCCATTGCTTCGGATGGACTATTGATATTTGATAAAAAGCTATCCAAACCAAATTAACTTGGTGCAGACTCTTATAACTGAGAAGAACAACCCTCTTAGTAGGGGAATTATATATTGTCAGGGAACCGACGTGCGCACTTGAGAAAGATTAAATGTAATGCATTGACATAGGGTACTTTAGGCTGATCACCTGGTGTACTCATTTTATAGAATTGTCAGTACTATCACTGTTAATTCTAGGAGAAGTTCATAGTCCTTAGTGACTGCTTAGTATTCATTACTTTGAAATCTTCAATTGATAAATCTTTGAATATTATCGATATTTCTGTGCATAGCGACTATTGTTGATAATCATCGATACTTCTTGCTATCTTGAACTATCATTATTGAACTATTAGGAATAAATGAGAGTACTTATATTAAATTAATTCCTAAATTCTTTTAGAAATTAAAATAATAATAATTGTAATAATATTAATAAGACTCCTCTTATTAATTTATATTTAATATTTCTAAAATATTAAATAATAAATATTAAGCTATTTAATTTATTCTATCACCATAGATTAAATTAAATATACTTACTATATTATTACAATTATGCCATTAACTTCTTAAATAATTATTCTTCCTTTTATGGTGTGACCCTTTTAGGTTCTCCATATTAAACCAGGTTGTGAATAAATCAATTAGAACAATTCTAATCTTATTTAAATAAATAAATTAAACAATTAATTTATTTAAATAAATAATATTTATTCTACAATAGGGATAAGCCTCCCTAGCGATCAACGACTTTCCGGATAATATAGACTTCAACATTAATCATAAAAGAACCTTTGAGTAAATAGTTACCGTACAATTCAATCCTTCCACCATACTGATGTCCCGATTAAATATAAGACATGGAATTTCATCAAGTCTTATTTTATTTAATTATATGTATTTCGACTCTTAAATGCACAACTCAAATAATGCAAATTAGAAACTCCTTTCTAATTTCATTACGCCTTGCCAAGGACTCTTGGGTTGTCATTTATCGAATCACATAGGACATTTCTCTTCTTTTAATAAGTGGTAGATTCTTTATTGATCATACATTATCTCCATATACAACTTATTATACCCAAGCATACCCTTTTGATATACCCTAAGGGTCTTAAGGAATAAGTCAAAGTATAACTCATCATACACAAGATACTATGATGATCTCAAGTCCAAGGATCACTTGTACTACTATCACTCTGAGAATTCCTATTGACAGCAAGTAAAATTCCATTAGGTATTCCTTAAGCGAGCCACGTTCAATTGAACTTATTCTCTAATAAGCACCTATATACTTGCTTTAGTGTCTCCACATAAATGATCATGAGATCAATCATCCTCATCCGATGAAAGCAAAACAACGTATGTACCAATCTATCCAGGATTCACTAATCCCCAATTTAGTAATCAATGATTGGGAACTATTTTAGTTTTAAGCTTTCTAAGAATTTAGATCTCATTAGAATGATCATCATCATTATTCTAAAAGCATTGCTTAAAACTATGGGTTTATCACATATTATAAAACAGCATCATGTAGATAATTAAAATCCTTTAATAAATTAATACTTTTTATTAATAAATGAATAAGATTGTTACAAAGTATATGCTTTATCATCAAACATGATTGGCTTGTGTGCATACTACTTTCACTAAAAAGGGTAGGAGAGGTAGCTTATGTGATAGCATTACCACCAGAGTTAGAACACATACACAATGTGTTCTATGTATCTGTATTACATCATTATAAGCTAGATTATAAGCACATAATAGAATATGAGCATATTCGTGTTGAGAAGGATTTAACGTACGAAGAAATGCCTATTCAAATTATTGATAGAAAAGAACAAGTCCTAAGGAATACAGTAATACCGGTGAAGGTAGTATGGAGAAACCACAATGCCGATGAAGCAACGTGGGAACTCGAAGAAAAAATGAAGAAGAATTACCCTTAGTTGTTTGACTAACTTATATCAAGATTCTGGGGACAGAATCCTTATAAGGGGGGAAGAATGTAACAACCGAAAAAATCAGATTATAATGTAAATTAATTTTATTTGATTATATTGAATAAAATTATATTATATGTTTTTATAACGAGTAAGCGAGATGAAGGTCGTTCTATAACTTAGAATGGAAGTATGATCTTAGTATTCAGGCTAAGTGCCAGAAATAAAGTGTGTGAATTTCCGAGATGAAAATAAAAGCTTTCCGAGAAATTCTCCGAAAAACACTATTTTCTATTTCTGCTCGGGAATTATTTTTGAACTTCCAGGAAATACGTAATGATAGGATTTTAAGGAAAGATGGATTATCTAATAATAATTCAGTAAATGGAAAACACAATTTTTTGCCTTCATACTCGATTCAAGAATGTTAGGGAAAGTGAAGATTTGAATAAGTAATGATTAAGTATAATAAAAAGGTTATTATACGGGAAACAAATATGAGCATAATACAAGGTATTGTACAAGTATATACGAAAGATAATACAACATATAAAATGAATGTTATACGAACTAGTATACGAGAAGAATACAAGAATTATACGTTAAAAACATAAACCATTATTAATGGACTAGTAAAGCTTGAATGTAAACTTTGGCAAGCCTAAATAAAAGATGATTGAGGCCCAATGAAAAACTTAATCAAGGTCCAAAGATAATTTAATTAAAGCCCAAAGTTGGGCCGGAATTGAATTAAAGCTAAGCCCGAACCTAGAACCGAACCCGTGGATCAAATTATTAGATCACCGGATGGGTAATAACCCATGGGGGCCCCACAACCCCATGTGGTCGACCAAAGGGAGGTGGCCAAGTTTCTCTTGGAAGCTTGGTGGAATAGTAAGGAGGTGGGACTTTTGACATTTTTGCCCCCACTTTGTAATTCTATAAATAAGACAGATTTGGTTTCATTTGTTGATAATTTAATTTCACCAACACTTAAAGAATTATAGAGGGAGAGTTTTTTCAAGTAATCAAAGAAAGGAAGAAGCTAGTTAAGCCTTTTACCAAGAACAAATCTCAAGAACGCAAAGAACGCAAGAGGTATAAACACTAAAATCAGTTATCTTCCTTCTCTTTTCTAGTTTGATTTAGTAGAGAAGTAAAATTGGTGGAGCATGTCTCACAAGGAGTAATAAGGATGGCTATTAGTGGACTTTAAACATTATTAACCATGTATCAAGTGAAATCATAATCGAATGATTAAGAACATAATTAAGAAAACATGAAAATTTAACACATGTTGTTGATGGACAAGTTTAAAACCATCATGTATAGGATTAGATGCTATATTCTTGGTTAGGATGGTAGATGATGAATATGGAATGAATCCATTTTGAACGGAGTAGAAATCTCATATAATGAAGTGATGTCGAAAATTCGAATAAAAGGCGAGAAACGTTGAAATCATAGTTAATTAGGATTTCGTTATGGAAATGAAATGTTAATAACGAACGTAGAAAGCTAGGGTTTTGTGAACATATTGAAGACCATAAAATTTATGATTAAAGAACTCAAGAACTGTTGAATTCAGACATCGTATAAACGAATTATGAAAGAACGAGTGATGAACGCTCAAGAACATTAAACAAACGAATACTAAAAATTTAATCAAGTGGAAGTCTTGTTAACGGATTCAGAAAATTGCTATGTTTGGAGAAAATCATAGTATAAATAATAAGTTTGAAATTGGCTTTTGAGCGAACCAATTCTGAGCTATAGCGAGCAAGTTACGAGCTCGGGAAATGAATGGCTTGAGAAATTGAAAAAAAATCAAAGGAATAAAGGAGAAATAGTGCAATACGCCTAGTGAAAGATTTGAGGCGCTGCTAAGCATGACACGAGATCCACTACTTTGGAAATATCTTGTTGCATTGTAATGACAATTAACAAAGGACACTGCGGCCGCGTGCAGGTCTTAGACCAAAGGCGAATCTGAAATAGTTATAAACATAAAAGAAAGGTAAGTTGATTGAAGGTAAAATATGACCTTAACTAAACCTAAAGTAACATGTTAAATGATGATTAAAACCTTAATTTCAACAATTAAAAGTTAACAAAAGGTTACGAAAATGTAAACATAAAGTAAGTTTAATAATACGGTAAACCGTATTCACGTCAAATAAATGTTTGAAAGTGCTTGAAATGTAATTACTTAAACATTGAACATATAAAGTTACTTATAACAATAAAATGTTATAAAGCTGTAATGAACATTAATTAACCTAACGAATGATATTAGGTTAACTAAACGGATAGTTTTACTGAGAAGAATGAGAAGATAGGTTAATGACAATACTTATGAATTGTATAAGACCTAACATGGTATGCTATGTGATTATGTTATGTAGAACCTATAAAGACTCAAAAGGAAAGTGAATTAATATTAGACGACGCTGGAGTCAAGTTTTCTAAACCCTTGTCTATACTTTATTTTGGACAAGCTTTATGATTCATGTATTATATGCATGAATTGATTTAATAAAGAAGTCGAAGCCACATACTTCGGCTAGACCAAACTTAGAGTATTTTGTGGATTTCCTTATACTCTTTCAAAATAGTATTGATATTGATATCTTATGCCAATTATTTTGGTATGGATTCAAAGAAAGACTGAATATGAATAATCAAACGTTTTGTTGTAAATTGACTGGCACGTGAGTTTGCCAAAACTTAAACGTAGATACATTTAATGTAGTAGTGTTGTACAATATAGAGTACTATAGGATAAACACCTAGATGCGCCCATAAGAAATGATAGACTTACGGACTTAGTGTCGGGTTGTCCTTTTTACATAAAGAAAGAAATAAATGCTCATGGTCTTTGACCAGACACAAAGTTTAACTGATGAGGTTCGTCGTTAAACATTTTAAAGAAAAGAGAAGTGCTATTTTGAATTATTCATAGTACTTCATAACTATTGATTCAGTTATAGAAGATATACTCATATGATTCATGCATGTGGTTCTACTATAATTGTTATACTTGTTAAGCTAGTTATTCTCACCCTTACTTGAACGATATGATTGCAGCTAAAAATGAACGGATCGAAAGATCCGGTATGGATAAAGGGAAGACCAAGGCGGATAAGTAGTAATCCTTGTAATAGAATAGTATTACTTTTGTATTTATTGATACTATGAAAAGAACATATGTAATGGTTACAAAGAACATGGGAAGGGCCTTATTATTATGTAATAAATAGTAGACATATTCACTCTATTGATATATTTTAACTGAATGTATGTGTGAACAGTAACACCGTGCAGCACCATCTATCGGGTTGGAAAATACCCAGATTTGGGGGTGTCACATTGTCTCTGAGGTTAGTTTGATCTCCCGGGGTTGTCTCTAGGTTTTGATTTGATCTCCCGACGTTGTCTCCGGGGTTTGGATTTGATCTCCTAGGGTTGTCTCTGGGGTTGGACTTGATCTCCCCGGGTTGTCTCTAGGGCTTGACTTGATCTACCGGGGTTTTCTTTGGGGTTGGATTTGATCTCCCGGGGTTGGATTTGATCTCCTAGGGTTGTCTTCGGGGTTAGACTTGATCTCCCGGGGTTGTCGTTAGGGCTTGGATTTGATCTCCCAGGGTTGTCTCCGGGGTTAGATTTTATCTCCCGAGGTTGTCTTCGGGGTTTGGATTTGATCTGCCGGGGTTGTCTCCGGGGCTTGGATTTGATATGCCAGGGTTGTCGTCGGGGCTTGATTTTGATCTCCTGGGGTTGTCTTCGGAGTTTGGATTTGATCTACTGGGGTTGTCGCCAGGGCTAGATTTGATGATTTTGACTCCCAGGGTTGTCTCTGGAAGATAAAAGACGATTCTGCCCTCCTGCATGATTAGTAACAGTAATACAAAATTTCGATTGTCTACATGTATGTGTATGTGTGTGTGTGTGTGTATATATATATGTGTGTGTGTGTGTGTGTGTGTGTGTGTTTGTGTGTGTGTGTGTGTGTGTCCGCATCCATGACAACCGGTTGCTAGAAACAACCAAAAAAGTCATAGCACAACAGCTTGTAGCAGATGGGACAATTAAAAAGGGACATGTCCCATTTTAATTGTCCTAGCCGCTATAAGTTATTCATATTAATAGTTTGTAATATTATTAATACTATTATATTAATTAATATTTTGTAATATTAGTAATTATAATATTAATATTTATAATATTAATATTAATAATAATATTTTGTAATATTATTAATACTTATATTAATATTTTGTAATATTAGTATTAATAATATTTATATTATTAATATTACTAACTAATTTATATTATTATTAGAAATTCTTGGATTCAATTCTACTCTGCTTGCTTTTTTTTCGTAGTAGATCTATTCATATGAATCTTGGTCAAGTTTCAAATTGAGCTGGACAAAAATTAAAAGCTTAAATTACAATGAAATATTAGTTTAATATTATAAAATATTATTATTAATATTAATATTATAAATATAAATATTATAAATACTAATATTACAAAATATTAATATAATAGTATTAATAATATTACAAAATATTAATATGAATAGTAACAATAGCTTCTGACTTGTGGCGGCGAGGACAATAAAATGGGACATGTCCGCTTTTTAATTGTCATGGTAAGCCTAAGTTGTTATTTCTATATTTTTTTGGTTGCTCTCAACAACCTAGGATTTGTCATAGATGCATATCCTATATCCTATATATATATATATATATATATATATATATATATATATAAGTAAATCATTGTGTGTGTGTATATATAAAGTAAATTATTTATTAAATGAATAACTAATATAAAAAATTCCTTTTAATTTAAGCTAGTTTTTAGTGACTAATTTTGTCTTATTAATCAAAATATGCTACTTAAATTTTCATTTAAACATATCTTTGAGTTTTGTAACTAATTTCTTTTTACTTATTTTATTTAATTAAAATAAAACAAATCTATTTATAAGAGAATCTATTTTATTATTGTAAGGACGTATTTGCCTTTTTATTAGTAGAGAAATTAGTTTTGGGCAGGAGTGGACTATTTTACCCTTATAAAACTCACATGCCATGCACATGTCTTACTAATTTTGACACAAATTGATTAGAATGGACGATTTTGCAAAAAATTGAGACATTAGCTATGAAATTATAAAAATTGAAACATTGACATCTATGTTGCAATTCGTGTATATATGAAGTGACAATTTTGCAATTTACCCTTTTGTTTTTATGAGTACCATTTAAATTTTAATTAAGTACCAGATAGAATAAACTATTAGTAGTAGAGTTTCAATACAAAATCTTGCCAGCGCCGGTGACACTTCACAACTTCATATTTGCTAGATGCTAGCTCTTGTAATATCTACCCTCTTTATTTCATAGTATATATCATAAAATTTAAATTGGGGTGTGAATTTGTTTTAATTTTGAAATAATTTTGTATGCATTGCAATGCTTTTAAAGTAGTTTACAATATTAAGTATTTTATTAATAAAAAACAAATAAATTCATATCTATTTTAAATTTTAGGATTTCACATATTTATTTATTTTTTAAATAAAAATGTAAAACAGAGCGAGTAATATATTTTTCCCCCCTTGTTAATAACATTTCATTTAAGAGAAACTTAAATCCAATATCCAAGGCACCTTCAACTTAGCAAGATTTGGATTGTGGATGAGTAATTTTCAAACTAGAGTTGAAGGTTTCTATGGCGATAGAGTTTTTTTGGACAATCTGCAAGGGTTACAAGGTGATAATAATTCATGTTTGTTCTGAAGCCTCTGCTGAACATGTTTGACTAGTAAATTTGTTGAAAAATCCGAATAGCTACGAAATCCTTCATTTTGGTAAATTAGGGCCTTAGGGGGTTTTCCATGTTTTAGTTTTATATAAGAGAGAATAAAACTATATTTCTAAACTTAAAATTGGACAGAAAGGAAGCCAAAGGCCTTATTTGTAATTTGTAAAGCCTTCCCTTTAAATTGCATTGTCACATGTGAAGGTAATAAACCTAGTGGTAAGGTTTCATTTTATTCTTATGACATGTTTGAGTCTAAACAGAGTCTATATAAAGTGTTAATTAACTAATAAATTATGGTAAATTTTTTAAAATTCTTTCCACCAGGCTCTTCTTTTAATAATGAAACGTTTCATTCTTGTTAGAAATAATGGTACACAACATTATAAAGTAGTTTTAAAGCATCAAATCTCATAAAACTCAAAGCAGGCCTTAATCAACTACAGGCACGACCAGGACAAAAATTGTCAGAAAAAAATACAGATGCAACTTTTTTTTTTCTATACATCAAGTATAGCATAGAGCTAGTCATATTTGTTGAGCAAAAACAGATTTTAGTTCATATAATATATGCAACTTTTTGCTATACCAACTCGTACAGAAAAGGTTACAGCCGTGGTTTTTCCTGGGATTTTGCCTGGTGCCCCTAGTTATATCAACCAAAATCTTAATTAATAATGTTGTACGTACACATTGTACTCAACTGTGGCATCCCCGGTTTGGTAATCAGCCCAAACCGTATGCGCCACCGCATAACCACGAGCCCACCGGAAAACCCCACTCCCTCCCACAATCGGCATTTCTCGAGCCTCGTGCATTACCGGATTCCTCCCAAGAACACTTATACTACTCCCATTATACTTCCCCTCTGAAAACTCATAACAAATGACCATAAGCAATGCCATATCCTCTTTTTTTGAAGCTAAAGCGTACATTCCTTGAGCTTTACCAATTAATTTGGAGCTAATTTCGGGCCCTTCAGTTAATGCATCATCGATCATGAATGTGTCGCCAAAGCCTGAGGGGTTTGGCGTTCCGGCTACTTTTACTGCTGACGGATCCTTTCCACTTAAGATATCCTGGAAGTAAAAATGCAGGTGGGTAGTTTTCTGGGTTCGCATGATTTTTATGGTGTCGGAGATTTCCTCCGAGAATGCTCCGATGGATGGGTTGAGTGATGTTAAGAAAACGAAGGTTAAAATAGTGTATATCATAAGGGAGGAAGCCATGACCAAATGTGTTTTTTTTGCTGGTGGTACAATTTTGTAGTGTGTTTTGAGGTTTGTGTCAAGTGAAGTTGATCATTTAAAGGAGAGGCATATTGGCGTGACTAATGTTTTTGGTGAAGTAGTTATTATTTTTGTGTGCTTTTCGGAAAGCTTACTTACTCTTGACGTTGAAGTTAATATTAAAGTCCATCTATCATTTCTCTTTTGCGAATATAAAATAAAAAACTTTTGCTTGCATATTTAAAAAACAAAAAAACCTTAATTCCAACGTTTCCAAACAAAAATGAGAAAGTAAGATTTGTCTTCTTACTCAAAGTTGCAGAACTTGATTACAGGGACAGACCTAGGATTTAATTAGGTATAGCGTGGCGGGCTTTATACAATATATTTAATAAAAAAAAGTATAAGTAATTAATATAAATTTGATTGAGTGACATTTCTATCACTTTAAATTATCACTCACTCACTTTTAAAGTCGTCTCTAAAATTTATTTTTTGTAAATTAAATTCTTAAAAAGACATTTTTTGGAGTTTCTGTTTATTTTACTCGATTTCCCCAAAACCTGATTTTTTTTACCCCATCCATATTTATAAGGGCAAAAGTGTATTTAACACGTTTTCAATTGTTTAAAATATATACATAAGCCGTCTAAGATTTCTTAAGCTCCATTTTCATCTAAAAATCAAGTAGGAAAATAAAAGCTAACAATTAAGGAGACAAAAAGTCGCATTGGTAATCAGTTCCCCTCTAAGCTCCATTTTCATCTCATCTCCTTCAGAGCTAAAAGTTCCATTTTCATCTCATCTCCTTCAGAGATATTTCATTTTCGATTATTAGGGCTACTCCGATGAGTTGGATTGAGCGGAGTAACGAAGAGCAACTCTATGGAACTCCAATATATGATACGTTTTTGAAATACTATCAATTTATATATAATTTATTATGATTTTACTGTTTCTAGGGTTTTAATAGTTATGATATATTTTATTTTAGAATTAATTTGTTGATAGTATACAATAAGGTGTGAGATTTCTGAGCACAATATGCTAGATTTGGTTGTTTTATATGGTATGATGTGCATTGCATATACATAGGATGTATTTATAGGTTTATACACTGATTTGTGTTAAAGATTATATAATTTGGGATGTTTTGTTTTGTATTATTTATTAATAATGAAAGTATTGGTTTTGTTTTTTATTATTTTTATATATATATATATATATATATATATATATATATATATATATATATATATATATATATATAGAGATCGAAAGCGTAAAGTTTAAATAACATAATTCTTAAATAGCATAATTCCTTAAAACGCACGTCGTTTTGAAGTAGCTTAAAAGAGTGGCCCCACTTGTTTTCTTTTATTTACAAAAATGCCACTCATGCACTCCAAAAGCACGCGTCATTTTAAGGAATTATACTATTTAAGGAATTATGTTATTTAAGACTTATGCTCTTGATCCTTGCTATATATATATATATATAGGGTCCCCATCCGTGCCAACCGGTTGCTACGGACACTATTCCAGCAACTAACATCTGAACCGTGAATTATAATAATAAAATGTTGAGATTAAATTGAATTAATTTTCTGCCGCTACTGGGAGTAACGGCTGAGATACATGACCAAAAAAATCCATGCATGACCAAAAGACTCCTCAGTTATTATTTCCTCCTTGCCGCTACAAAGAGTAGCGGTGTGACGCTCCCAAAATAGGTATACATCACCCATTCTGAGTCGCCAAATACATGGTACAGAAACAAATACAACTTCAGTAATACAATTGTCATGCAAAATACGACAACACATATACTGTGAGTTTAAATACAAATATTAATTGTCTAATAGACAGTATACAAACTCAAAAGTAGTCCTCATTACAATTATTGATACACTATTTTACAAAATAGCGAGGAGTACTAAAACAACTATCCTGAACCATCACTCCATACCCCGGCTAGTTCATGCTATGTTCTTACTTCCTGAGAAGAAAAATGGAATAAAAAAGAAAAGGGTGAGCTCAACTAGCCCAGTAAAGAATATTATGACTAAGATAATATACAACAAATTATCATTAGTCTTGACGAGGAAAAAATCGATAGAATATAATATAATGACAAGTTTTTGATCAACAAGCTGCGCAATTTGAAACAACAATCCATTAGAAGAGTCAAGTAGAGTATGAATTCTACTATCTTCTAAGATTTAAAAGTCCATCATCAATATTTTATCCATGTAACATCAATCAACATATATCTTGAATCAAATATTCATCTTTGCACTACAGGCCAACGATATTCATATGTATCACTAGTTGGTCATGTTTATCTCAACACCTGTTTATCTTTGCACTACGGGTTAAATATATTCATCAGTTAATCATTCATCTTTGCACTACAGGCCAAAGATATTCAGTAATATCATCATTTAGGACTGAGGATGATGAAAAATATTTTAAAGAAAACGAATCCAGTGAGACAAAAGGGCAAATATTAGGAATTCGTACTTTAGATAATCCAAGTTCAAAAATGCTCCATAATAACCATAGTGGAGTAAAATTCAAGAATGAAGATCAAAACATGGATACAATCAAAGATAGTAACCATAATAGACAACTTGGACAAAGAAAAGAAAAGAAAATTTTATTTTTTCTGTGAATAGTGCCGTACACGTGAATAGTAACCCCAACACAAAAAGGTAAAAATTTCACAATAAAATTCCTACCAATATTTCGGTATAATGATATTGAAAGAATAACATCATTATCAAGAAAATAACATCCCTTACCTCAAAAGAACAGTACTTCTGGCTGAAATATCAGGTATAAGGCTGAAGGAAACTTGCAGTGAATAACAACTCACAAAATATCTAAATACTCACAAAATACGCTCGATAATATAGAGAGAGAAAGCTTATGATTCTGGTATGATTTTCAATTCTAACTAAACACACTATTTATAGAAAAATGCTTAGAACGCTGTAGCAGACTAATCTGCTACCTGATGGCTTTATCTACTACAATTCACGCCCACCATTTTTAAAATAAAATTTTAGCACATTTTTTCACCAACCAAAAGTGGGGCACATCCATGTTTTTAATAAAAAAACATTTAATTCCAAAACTTCAATAATTCATAATAAATAGCCATTTTATCAAAAAAATACGAATTTTATGTCCATTCCATAGAAAATTAAATTCTCTACAACTTTGTAGAAAAAAGTTTTTCCAAATTCCAAACAGAAAATACCTGAAATCCACATACGGATGATTTTTAATACCTTCATTCCGACAAAATACTGATAAAATACCTCAACATTAATTTCATCATTTATAACCACAATAAATATATCCATTATTTATATCCACATAAAATAAATATTTCCTTATCATATAAATCAATAATTAATTATTCACAAATAATATTACGAGAAATCATAATAATGACAATTGTGTCGTTCTAGGAAAGAGGGGCTTTCAGATAAGGATTTCTCCTTATTGGCGCAATGATTAGGTGACCAAACCCTTTTTGCAGACAGAACTTCCTTAGACATTATCAATAATGCTATCTAACAATATTATTCAAATAATATGAATTATTGATCCGATAATGGAGATATCTTGTGGATGACAATTATGGAACAACAATAATATAAAATATCAACGTAGCAATAATTGAATCAATAAAATAAAATATCGATCGTAACAATTATTGAGTAGTGCCTTCTTATGTAAGAATCAATAATTCAAAATCTATCATGCAATCAGGTGTGCTTCTTTAATGCGACGCCAGCATATTCTTGTATTTTAACCATAGGGTATTCCAACAAAGATTGTTAATTTGGTAATAACTACTGTAGATTATTTATAAAAACTCAAACTTATCGTTATCTTTATCCGACCGTTTTCCATTATGGGGCCCACAAATGGTTGCGTCGTCATACGAATATTCACTGACAGCAAGAATATTTCACGACCAAACGAATATTCCCCGACAACAATGAATATTTTATAACCATTTACTTATTTTGCAAAATTTGCACATTTCACCCATAACCAAAGCATTATATCAAATTAACACCTTATTATTCACAATAATAAATAGAGGAAATTCGATTTTATTTATAAAAAGTTGGGGTCTTACAACCTTCCCTTCTTATGAAATTTCGTCCTCGAAATTGACGTACGTACCTGGTATTTCGAAATGGTGAGGATACCTCATTTTCATTTCTGATTCCAACTCCCATGTCATTTCTTCAATAGCATGGTTCATCTAGAAAACCTTAACTTGTGGTATAACCTTGGTGCGTAGGACATGCTCTTTCCTATCCAAGATCTTAACAGGTACCTCCTCGTACGTTAAATCTTCGGCTATCTCGTCCGGTTCTAACTCAATAATGTGGTTCGGGTCTTTTACATATTTACGAAGCATAGATATGTGAAAAACATTATGAACACGAGACATGCTTGGAGGTAATGCGAGTCTATAGGCCACATTTCCTATTCGGTCAAGAATCATAAATGGACCACCAAATCGTGGATTGAGCTTTCCTCTCTTCCCAAAACTTGTAACTCCCTTCCATGGAGCAATACGTAACAATACATGATCCCCAATATTAAATTTCACGTCCTTTCGATGAAGATCCGCATAACTCTTTTGCCGATCATGTGCTATTTGTATACGTTGTCGGATCATTTGGATCTTCTCTGTAGTCATTCATACCAACTCTGGTCCCAATAATATTGCTTCTCCCACCTCATCCCATTATACTGGAGAGCGACACTTTCATCCATACAATGCTTCAAATGGAGCCACACCTATACTTTCCGGATAACTGTTGTTGTAGGAGAATTCCACCAATGGTAGGTACTTATCCCAACTCCCTTTGAAATCTAGGACACAAAGTCTTAATAGATCTTCAAGAGTTTGAATAGTCCTCTCTGATTGCCCGTCCGTTTGAGGATGGTATGATGAACTGAATCATAAATCAGTGCCCATAGATTTCTGCAAGCTAACCCAAAATTGTGAAGTGAATCTTGGGTCACGATCCGAAACTATGGATACTGGCATGCCATGCAATCTCACAATCTTATTCACGTACATATGAGCAAGACGTTCAAGGGAATAAGTCTCCCGTATAGGCAAGAAATGAGCAGACTTGGTTAATCTATCAACAATGACCCAAATCTCATCTATGCCTTGAGAAACCTTGGGAAGACCCATAACGAAATCCATAGTAATGTGTTCCCACTTTCATTTCGGAATCTCAAGTGGTTTCAATGGACCCTTTAGCACTTGATGCTCCGCCTTTACACGTTGACAAGTTAAACATCTCGAGATAAACTCTGCGATCTCTCTCTTCATATTGTTCCACCAAAATGTATGTCGAAGATCATGATATATTTTGGTACTACCAGGATGGATTGCAAACTGTGTGTTGTGTGCCTCCATCATGATTCTATGTTTCAAGTCAGAATCGTTAGGAACACAAAGTCTGGAGTTGACTCAAAGTATTCCTTCTTCATCGATTCTTGCTTCTAGAATAACACCTTCTTGCACTTTCTTCTTCATACGCATCAACTCTAGGTCCGTAGCTTGAGCATCTTTAACTTTATCGATTAAAGTCGGTTCTACTCGTATGCTTGATATCATCACATGGGTACTTGGAGCCTTTACCTCTATCTCCATTCTTTGCAAGTCATACAAAATTGGCCTTTGTGTTAACAACATTGCACTCGTACCCGCATATGATCTTCTACTCAATGCATCAGCTACCACGTTTGCTTTTCCAATGTGATATTGGATGGTATGATCGTAATCTTTCAACAACTCGAGCCAACGTCACCTTCTAAACTTTTCTCGTAGTGAAAGTAGTATGCACAAGCCAATCATGTTTGATGATAAAGCATATACTTTGTAACAATCTTATTCATTTATTAATAAAAAGTATTAATTTATTAAAGGCTTTTAATTATCTACATGATCTTTGTTTTTATAATATGTGATAAACCCGTAGTTTTAAGCAATGCTTTTAGAATAATGATGATGATCATTCTAATGAGATCTAAATTCTTAGAAAGCTTAAAACTAAAATAGTTCCCAATCATTGGATTACTAAATTGGGGATTAGTGAATCCGGATAGATTGGTACATCGTTGCTTGCTCGTTGGATGAGGATGATTGATCTCATGATCATTTATGTGTGGAACACTAAAGCAAGTATGTAGGTGCTTATTAGAGAATAAGTTCTTTGAGCGTGGCTCGCTAAGGAATACCTAATGGAGTTTTATTTGCTATCGATAGGAATTCTGTAGTGATAGTAGTACAAGTAATCCTTGGACTTGAGATCATCATAGTATCTTGTGTATGATGAGTTATACTTTGACTTATTCCTTAAGACCCTTAGGGTATATCAAAGGGTATGCTTGGGTATAATAAGTTATGCATGGAGATAATGTATGATCGATAAAGAATCTACCACTTCTAATAAAAAAGAGAAATGTCTATGTGATTAGATAAATGACAATGAGAGTAGTCCTTGGCGGCGAGAATGAAATTAGAAAGGAGTTTCTAATTTGCATTATTTGGAGTTGTGCATTTAAGGATCGAAATACATATAATTAAATAAAATAAGACTTGTGATAATTCATATGTCTTATATTTAATTGGGACATTGTATGGTGGAAGGATTGAATTATGCGGTAACTATTTACTCAAAGGTTCTTTAATGATTAATGTTGAAATCTATATTATACGGAAAGTCGTTGATCATTAGGGGAGCTTATCCCTATTGTAGAATAAATAATATTATTTAAATAAATTAATTGTTTAATTTATTTATTTAAATAAGATTAGAATTATTCTAATTGATTTATTCAACTTAGGTTTAATATGGAGAACCTAAAGGGTCACACCATAAAAGGAAGAATAATTATTTAAGAAGTTAATGGCATAATCGTAATAATATGTTATGTATATTTAATTTAATCTATGGTGATAGAATAAATTAAATAGCTTAATATTATTATTTAATATTTTAGAAATATTAAATATAAATTAATAAGAGAGTCTTATTAATATTATTACAATTATTATTATTTTAATTTCTAAAAGAGTTTAGGAATTAATTTAATATAAGTACTCTCATTTATTCTAATTGGATTAGGAAGGAAAATTAATTAAAAGAGTTTAATTAATTATCCTAATAAGATTAGGGAGCTTAATTAATTAAAAAGAATTTAATTAATTAAATAAAACCCAATTTCTTAATTGTTAAGGTGGGTTGCCCACATCGATAAATAAGAGAGTCTTATTATGGGTGGGATGGGTTGTTGACTTTTTACATACGTAATAATTCCAATTTGTTGGGAAGTACCCTTTTTCTATAGAGATAGGAAAACTAGGGTTTGAGCCATAAACACCCATCTTCTTGAATTTTCTTCTTCCTTGGTGGATCACCTCTAGAGGCCAAACACTTGGGTGGCTAACGTTGATCGAAGGAAGGAACCAAACCGGTGGATTCAAGATTGAGCGAAAGGATTTGGAGGTGAACTTGTACACGAGGAAAGCTCGATCTTGAGGTATGATTTTATTCTTTATCTTTTCGTTTAATTAATAATTATGCATAAAGGATGATCCGGGTATATGGTTTGTAAATTTTTAAACTCTGATTTTACGCGCTTAAAGCTTACTTTTATGCAATTTGATTGCGTTATATGAATATTACAAACCTAACGAAAGTGGCATCGAGAGCCAAACCTTTATGTAAATTATTAATTTTTGATTTGATATGTATATTGATATGTGTTTAGAACAATTTAATTGGGCATATTTTATGGTATAAAATTTATATAAATAATAATAAAAAAAAAAAATAAAAAAAAAAAAAAAAAAATTTTTTGACTTCTTTATTTATCAGCCGGATAAAGCTTAGCAGTTTTTTAATGAATCAGGAAATCGAAGGAGTTTACATTAATTAAAAATTTTTTTTTTTTTATGTTTCATTAACGAAAATCAAAATTGACCACGACCATATGTAATACATAAACATGCACGGAAATCAAGCGATGTTTTGGCATGATTGTATGATGATTAGTTAATGATTGGTAAATACAATAATCGGAAATCAAGGTTAATGATTGGCATTATTATCTAATGATTATATAATGATTATATATATATATATATAATATACGGAAATCGAGAAATCAATTTACGCCAAATTTTTTTTTGGAGCAGTGCGGTAATATATATATATATATATATATATTATGATTTTACATATATATATATATATAGTTATATATATATATTCTTATTATTATATAATTAAAAAAAAAAGTTTATTTTAATTTTAAAATAAAAGGTTTATTTTAATATTAAAATAAAAGTTTTTTTAATTTTATAATTAAAATAAAAGTTTATTTTAATTTTAAAATTAAATTTCATCTAACTAACTAATTAGAGTTGGAATTTGATTCCATAATAACTAATTAGAGTTGAAATTGGATTGCCTAATTTCCTTAAATAAAGGAGTTTATTTAGATATGAAATAGAATTTCATATTATTCAAAATAAAAGAGTTTATTTGTGAATAGGAAAAAGAATCCTAATTTCCTTAAATAAAGGAGTTTATTTAAATATGAAATAAGATTTCATATTATTCAAAATAAAAGAGTTTATTTGTGAATAGGAAAAGAGAATCCTAATTTCCTTAAATAAAGGAGTTTATTTAAATATGAAATAAGATTTCATATTATTCAAAATAAAGGAGTTTATTTGTGAATAGGAAATATAATCAAGTGTTTCCTTTAATATTTTTTTTTACATGGAATTGGATTCCATAATTAATTAAAATAAAGAGTTTATTTTAATTAAAGATTTTTTTTTACATGGAATTGGATTCCATAATTAATTAAAATAAAGGAGTTTATTTTGATTAAAATTTTGATTAAAATAAAATAGTTTATTTTATTCAAAATTAGATAAATTAAAATAAAATAGTTTTATTTTGATTTAAATTTGGATTAAAATAAAGGAGTTTATTTTGATTCAAAATAGATTTTATACTAAATAAATTTGCCCATTAAATGATATCAATATATATATTAAATGTTTTTATTATTCATAAGATGAATATTATTTATTGATGCGTATGGTGATGTGTATGATAATAAATGGGATTGATTATGGACTATTGACCGATGTGATTGGATTTTATTTTAGTTGGATGCATGAATGTATGGGTTTTTATTAAATGGGGTCTGCGTACCTCGTCTTCTCTAATTTTTCTTAATGTAAATTCTATCTCTCTCTATGTACTTCCTCTTGGCTCTTGATCGAGGTTTCTATTTATTTTAAAATAGTTTTGTAATAGGAATAGTTAGAATTAAATTTTGAAGAATTAGAGAGAAGAAGAACGAAGGAGGCGCTTGAAGACAGTTTGTAATGGAGCAGGGTTTAAATGTAATAGTTATATTTAAATATTATTTCTTGCACCCCTAGGGTTTGACCTTTTGGTTCACTTGGTGGCTCTAGTGAACAAACTAGAATAAAAGTCCATAATCAATCCGGGTAGAATATAGTATTCTATATATGCATGCTTATACTATATATATATATATATTATGCAAACAAACTTCTAGCATGTTCATTAATATAATAGCGTATATTTATATATATATATAAATGCGCTAAACAAGATGAGACAAATTAATAACAAAACCCTCAATTTTTTATATTAAGTCTAAGCGTTCAAAGATATTTGGAATATCGAGCGTAAGCCTTCTAGCATGATAAAATTAATAGAGTATTAAATATTTAATATGAGTTTGTTGTGTCACCACAAGGCAAGTATTAAGTATTTAAGATGTTAATTATCACATTTGATGCTTATAAAGAAAATTGAACAATATTATTTTGTTGTGTCACCACAAGGATGATATTTTCTTTTTTGAATATATGGAGTGCTAGGTGGACTTAACTTGGATAATTTTGATTCGGATGTGCCACCACTTGATCAAAATAATCTAAGAGGCAAAATACAAGGAGTTGCATAGTTGATGTAATTGACAAAAGTTGTCTACCTATTTATTTATATATAGTTTGTTGTGTCACCACAAGGCTATATACATTTGAAATGGGATCCTTATTCTCACTAGCAAATCTTTAATTAGATTTTTTTAGAACTATATAAGTGAGGTAATATAGTTTGAAGAAAGAAAATAGTGGGAGATACCAATTTAAAACAAGACCTAAATTATTTTGGTAATTAATAAAAGAATGTATGTTAAAATGTTGTTAATTACAAATTCATTTTGAGAATTTTACAATGTCTAAAATTACTATCTTTGCGAAGCATATTAGATGCTAAATTAATCGGATAGAATTAAATGGATTGGTTAAGGAATTTGAGAATAGTTCTCATAGTTGAAAAAGCTATCTTATGTCATATCGCCTATCCTGCAATGGTTGCGAGACAATGCCTCTACGAGGAAGAGATTGCTACTTTTAGAAAGTGGCAAGATGATGCTGATTGGCTCGATGCATCATGCTCGCATCCATGAGTACTTGAGCTTGACGTCGGCATGAAACTATGGATGCTCTCTACTATATTCCTACACATCAAGTAGTTGATGGTGAGGAAAGTGGGGCCGATAGATATCGAGATATCTAAGGAGCTCTTAGATCTAGAATGGCCGATGACACTATAAATGCAGACAAAAGTTCTTAACATAATCAATTTGATTGATCAATTAGGATGACGAGGTTTTGTCATGGATGGAGAGTTGAGCTAAGATTTGATTTTGCACTCACTCCGGACTCCTTTCACAATTGTTGTGAATTTTCATATGGACAAGCTAGATATCGACTTTGTTGATTTGCTTAACATGTTGAAAAATGTTGAGAGTCACTTTCAACCAAGAAAGACCAAGTCTTCTTGGTAGGGGCCAAAGGATCTTACGAAAAGAAGAGCGATTCAAAGAAGGTAAATTGAAAGGCATAAACAAAGGATAATAAGAACAAAAGCGTCACGGATAGCAAAGGGTTTGCTTCCACGCTGCTATAAGCTTTGGACCTTTGGAAAGAAGCTGCTAAGAAGCATCTTGCGAGGCTAACGAAAGAAACTTAGTGAAGTTTGATTCTAATACGATTTTGTTCATGATTGAAATAAATTTTCTTTAAGTCGAGGTTCTACTTGGGTATTGGATATCGACTTTGGTTATCATAAATATAGATTTATGAAGGACCAAGCAGAAGTAGAAAGCTAAACAAATATAAGTAATCTATATGTGGGAAATGTAGCAAAGGTTGCCACATTAGCCATAGAAACTTATAGTTTAGATCGCCTACTGAGCAAATCTATTAAGTCGATAAGTTGTTATTGTATTCGGTTCTTGTTAAAATATTATTTCCATTTTATTGTTGGATGATAAAATTTTTTGGTATTATAATTAAGAACAATTGTTGTTCTATTTATAATAATAATGTTTTGTATATAAATGGAATATTACTTAATAAATTTTGTATACTTGACTTACATGAAAATAATTTTGCATATTGAACAAATTAGTATAAGAAAAGGAGATGATCATTCAAAGAGTTGAATGTGTGTATTTCTTTAAAATACAAGTGTGAATTATTTGAAAGGTTCAAACAATTGAAAAAGTGAAACAAATTGGCAAAGTATTAAGATTCTTTGATTAGATCAAAGAATAAATACTTGTGTAATAAGTTTCTAGATCATCTCAAATGGTTTTTCTCATAATGGACACATCGACGACACGATAATTGATTGATGTATCGAATGAAAAATCGTACCTTGTTGGACATAGTGCGGTCCATAATGATTTTCTGACATTCCGGTATCATACGGGATAATGTCCTAGAAATTTGCATATCTACGAAAAGGTAACCTCAAAATCCATGAAGACTCCATAAAAGTTATGGGCGGGGAGGATTCTAATCTTAAGTATGTTAAGATAAGGGGTTGTCAACTTATGTGAAAAGGTTTCAAAGGATAAGCTTGGGACAAGATTTGACAAGTGTCGATTTGTGGGACATCCTAAAGTAAGTTTAGGGTATATGTTCTATAATCCTACTTAGCGAAAGGTGTTTGTTTGCGAAACACGCGCCTTCTAAGATAAAGGTGTTTATCATTGAAGGGGCTAGTGGGAGGATAATAGATCTTGAAAAGTTCAAGAACCACAAAACACTATAAGTCGAATAAGAGGAACATGTAGATAGACCTATTACCTACCACAAGAATCGTAAATACGGAATAGTACCAAAGATACCTAGGAGGTATGGATTCATCATGGATGATGATGATGAGGTACACATCATAGAAGATGATGATCGAGTTACATTCGATGAGGTAAGACTTCTAGTGTGTACAAAAAGGGTCGGGTGGGGCGTCGTGAAATTTCTAGTATTATATGTTGATATACTACGGATGAGGAATTACATACCAATGCTACAATCAATCGATAAAGATAAAGTTGTCTAAACATTCCTCCATGAATGGTTTGGGAAGAGTATCTTAATTGGGGATATAAATCTATATAGATAGATTTAAGAGGATGCTCGACTTAACCCGAGGCGTATATTCATTTGATGCTAAAGTCGTTTAGCATGGCAAACTCAAGAGATGTCTCATGTTGATGAGGTATGGAGTGTATCTCTCTTAATAGTCCCCATAGACTCAAAGAAGAGAGATTGCATGAGTGACAATCATGTATGCAATGAAATGTACGAGACACGATGTTGATCGGTCATAATACGGAGAAGATCACGTAAAGGCGGTGAAAAACATCTTAAAGTTCTTACTTGGCACTAAGGATGTGAGCATACATGGTGGGTGCGAATTAAAACTAGAGGGCTTTCTGAGACTCAAGTTTTTCAGACGAGACCAAGATGACCGAAAATCCACTTTAAGGTAAAGTGTTACCTTGAGCAATTAGTGCGATGAATTGGAAAGGTTCCAAATAGCAAAGAGTTCTTTGGTTTAGTGATAAAGACAATGTATATAGCTATAAATGAAGTTGCAAGTTGATTGTTTGGATTAAAAGTTCATTCTGAGAACTAGGAATAGTTCCCAAGTCTCATCTTGGATCTAAACATGTGTTGTGGCACTTTCATTTGATTATTAGAATCATTGAAAGATGGGAAATCACTATAGAGATAGTGGACTCTCAAGAACAACATTACATATCCATTAACTAAAGCTTATCCAACGAATGGGATAATCGTCACTTAGAGAAGAAGAGTATAAGATACCATGACGATTGGCTTTAGTGCAAGTGGGAGATTGAAAGTAGTATGCACACACAAGCCGATCATGTTTGATGATAAAGCATATACTTTGTAACAATCTTATTCATTTATTAATAAAAAGTATTAATTTATTAAAGGCTTTTAATTATCTACATGATCTTTTTTTTATAATATGTGATAAACCCATAGTTTTAAGCAATGCTTTTAGAATAATGATGATGATCATTCTAATGAGATCTAAATTCTTAGAAAGCTTAAAACTAAAATAGTTCCCAATCATTGGATTACTAAATTGGGGATTAGTGAATCCAGGATAGATTGGTACATCGTTGCTTGCTCATTGGATGAGGATGATTGATCTCATGATCATTTGTGTGGAACACTAAAAGCAAGTATGTAGGTGCTTATTAGAGAATAAGTTCTTTGAGCATTGGCTCGCTAAGGAATACCTAATGGAGTTTTATTTGCTATCGATAGGAATTCACTGTAGTGATAGTAGTCAAGTAATCCTTGGACTTGAGATCATCATAGTATCTTGTGTATGATGAGTTATACTTTGACTTATTCCTTAAGACCCTTAGGGTATATCAAAGGTATGCTTGGGTATAATAAGTTGTACATGGAGATAATGTATGATCGATAAAGAATCTACCACTTCTAATAAAAGAAGAAATGTCTATGTGATTCGATAAATGACAACCCAGTAGTCCTTGGCGGCGAGAATGAAATTAGAAAGGAGTTTCTAATTTGCATTATTTGAGTTGTGCATTTAAGAGTCGAAATACATATAATTAAATAAAATAAGACTTGTGAGTAATTCCATGTCTTATATTTAATTGGGACATTATATGGTGGAAGGATTGAATTGTACGGTAACTATTTACTCAAAGGTTCTTTAATGATTAATGTTGAAATCTATATTATACGGAAAGTCGTTGATCATTAGGGAGGCTTATCCTATTGTAGAATAAATATTATTTAAATAAATTAATTGTTTAATTTATTTATTTAAATAAGATTAGAATTATTCTAATTGATTTATTCACAATAGGTTTAATATGGAGAACCTAAAGGGTCACACCATAAAAGGAAGAATAATTATTTAAGAAGTTAATGGCATAATCGTAATAATATGTTATGTATATTTAATTTAATCTATGGTGATAGAATAAATTAAATAGCTTAATATTATTATTTAATATTTTAGAAATATTAAATATAAATTAATAAGAGGAGTCTTATTAATATTATTACAATTATTATTATTTTAATTTCTAAAAGAGTTTAGGAATTAATTTAATATAAGTACTCTCATTTATTCCTAATTGGATTAGGAAGGAAAATTAATTAAAAGAGTTTAATTAATTATCCCTAATAAGATTAGGGAGCCTAATTAATTAAAAGAATTTAATTAATTAAATAAAACCCAATTTCTTAATTATTAAGGAGGGTTGCCCACATCGATAAAAAAGAGAGTCTTATTATGGGTGGGATGGGTTGTTGACTTTTACAACGTAATAATTCCAATTTGTTGGAGAGTACCCTTTTTCTATAGAGATAGGAAAAACTAGGGTTTGAGCCATAAACACCCATCTTCTTGAATTTTTTTCTTTCTTGGTGGATCACCTCTAGAGGCCAAACACATGGGTGGCTAACGTTGATCGAAGGAAGGAACCAAACCACGGTGGATTCAAGATTGAGCGAAAGGATTTGGAGGTGAACTTGTACACGAGAAAGCTCGATCTTCAAGGGTATGATTTATTCTTTATCTTTTCGTTTAATTAATAATTATGCATAAAGGATGATCCGGGTTTATGGTTTGTAAATTTTTTAAACTCTGATTTTACACGCTTCCGCTTACTTTTATGCAATTTGATTGCGCACATGAATATTACAAACCCAACAAATAGATACTCCATGTTTTGACACCACGTGCCCAAGGAATGCTACTTCCTTAAGCCAGAACTCGTATTTTTCAGCTTGGCATATAGCTTGTTGTCACGAAGCCTTTGAAGTACAAGCTTCAAATGGTGCTCATGATCTTCACGGCTTTTGGAATAGATGAGGATGTCATCAATAAAGATAACAATGAACTGATCAAAATATTCCTTGAACACACGGTTCATCATATCCATGAAAGCAGCAGGAGTATTAGTCAATCCAAAAGACGTGACTAAGAATTCATAATGCCCGTACCGAGTTCTGAAGGCAGTCTTTAGAATATCCTCAGTTTTAATCTTCAACTGATGATATCCAGAACGAAGATCAATCTTTGAAAAGAATTGTGCTCCTTGCAACTAGTCGAACAAGTCATCTATGCGAGGTAACGGATACCTATTCTTGATGGTGACATGATTCAATTCTCGGTAGTCAATACAAAGTCGCATACTCCCGTCTTTCTTCTTTACGAATAAAATAGGAGCACCCCAAGGAGATGTACTAGGACGAATGAAACCGATGTCTAACAACTCCTGAAGTTGGACCTTTAACTCCTGAAGTTCAATAGGAGCCATTGGATATGTGGTTTTAGATATGGGGTTTTAATAAACGAATAGCTTTATGGCTTGATATGATAGTGATTGACTTTAGTGGTTTGGTTGTTTGAATTCGCATAACAGGTTGGTTAGGAATATGAAAACTAACAACCTTACGAAAACAATCAATTTTAGCATGATGCGTGGTTAACCAATCAATCCCTAAAATCACATCAAATGCAAGTTTTCAACGAAATAAGATTGGCAGGTAATGTGGTGGTACCAACTTGAATCATGCAAGATTTATAAACAGTAGATGTAATGAAAGTTTCTCCTAACGGAGTCTCAACAGATAAGTCAAGGTCTAATTTCTCCGGAGTCAAGTTCAAACGTTGAGCACAAGCAGGAGAGATAAAAGAATGGGTAGAACCGATATCTAATAAGGTATAAACTTCGCAAGAGTTTATGATTAGCTTACTCGTGATCACCTCATTCGGGTTCCTCGCATTTTGGGCAGTCACGACAAACGTGAAAGTAGTATGCACACAAGCCAATCATGTTTGATGATAAAGCATATACTTTGAAACAATCTTATTCATTTATTAATAAAAAGTATTAATTTATTAAAGGCTTTTAATTATCTACATGATGCTGTTTTATAATATGTGATAAACCCATAGTTTTAAGTAATGCTTTTAGAATAATGATGATGATCATTCTAATGAGATCTAAATTCTTAGAAAGCTTAAAACTAAAATAGTTCCCAATCATTGGATTACTAAATTGGGGATTAGTGAATCGAGATAGATTGGTACATCGTTAACTTGCTCATTGGATGAGGATGATTGATCTCATGATCATTTGTGTGGACACTAAAGTAAGTATGTAGGTGCTTATTAGAGAATAAGTTCTTTGAACGTGGCTCGCTAAGGAATACCTAATGGAGTTTTACTTGCTGTCAATAGGAATTCTGTAGTGATAGTAGTCAAGTGATCCTTGGACTTGAGATCATCATAGTATCTTGTGTATGATGAGTTATACTTTGACTTATTCCTTAAGACCCTTAGGGTATATCAAAGGGTATGCTTGGGTATAATAAGTTGTACATGGAGATAATGTATGATCGATAAAGAATCTACCACTTTATTAAAAGAAGAGAAATGTCTATGTGATTCGATAAATGATAACCCGAGTAGTCCTTGGGCGGCGAGAATGAAATTAGAAAGGAGTTTCTAATTTTCATTATTTGAGTTGTGCATTTAAGGATCGAAATACATATAATTAAATAAAATAAGACTTGTGGTAATTCCATATCTTATATTTAATTGGGACATTGTATGGTGGAAGGATTGAATTATCACGGTAACTATTTACTCAAAAGGTTCTTTAATGATTAATGTTGAAATCTATATTATCCGGAAAGTCGTTGATCATTTAGGGAGGCTTATCCCTATTGTAGAATAAATATTATTTATTTAAATAAATTAATTTTTTAATTTATTTATTTAAATAAGATTAGAATTATTCTAATTGATTTATTCACAACTGGGTTTAATATGGAGAACCTAAAGGGTCACACCATAAAAGGAAGAATAATTATTTAAGAAGTTAATGGCATAATTGTAATAATATGTTAAGTATATTTAATTTAATCTATGGTGATAGAATAAATTAAATAGCTTAATATTTATTATTTAATATTTTAGAAATATTAAATATAAATTAATAAGAGGAGTCTTATTAATATTATTACAATTATTATTATTTTAATTTCTAAAAGAGTTTAGGAATTAATTTAATATAAGTACTCTCATTTATTCCTAATAGGATTAGGAGGAAAAATTAATTAAAGAAGTTTAATTAATTATCCCTAATAAGATTAGGGAGCCCATTTAATTAATTGAGTTTAATTAAAAATACCTTATTTTAATAGGGTTACTTGATATCTTTATAAGAGGAGTCTTATATCAGATATTAGGAATACGTTATTCCAATTGTTGGAGAGTACGCCCTTTTTCTATACAGATAGGAAAAACTAGGGTTTGAACCAATACCCCTTCTTCTTGAAAATTCTTTTTCCTTGGTGGATCACCTCTAGAGGCCAAACACTAGGGTGGCTAACGTTGATCAAAGGAAGGAACCAAACCCGGTGGATTCAAGTTGAGCGAAAAGGATTGGAGGTGAACTTGTACACGAGGCTTTCGGATCTTCAAGGTATGTTTCTTATTCATCTTTTTCGTTTAATTAATAATTGTGCATAAAGGGTGATCCGGGTTTATGGTTTGTAAAATTTTAAAACTCTGATTTTTCACGTTTCCGCTTATTTTTGCAATTTGATTGCGTTCATGAATATTACAAACCTAACAAAACGCCCTTCCAGGAACCACCAACTTTGACTTGTCCGGGACAGCCTTTGGAGTCACCATCCCCGTTGAACTTGGTTTCTCAACAAGATAATCTCTATCTATATGACATTCCTTTCCACAGTTATAACATACCTTAGATTGTTGTGGGCAGTTTGGGCAGATGTGTCCCTCTTTCCCGTATTTATAACAAACGACCGGTGCTCGATCTCCTCCCCTAGAAACAGTTGATGTTTGTGCTGACGTCTTCATGTTGTCATTGTTGTAACTTCTCTTCTTGAAATCTCCCCCCGACTCACTTCTTCTACCATCATGGCCTTGATTACCACCCGAGTGGTTACTGCTTTTTTCCGAATGTTTTCCTCCCCGCTGGTTGTCATTGCTCTGATGACTGCTGCCACCGGTATGACCCTGGTTGTGGTCCCTTAGTTGAACATACTCATTATCTCGCTCTAATAATTGAGCCATGTTTACAACATCTGAATATAAAGAAAATTTATGAGAGATAAGATATTGTCGAATCTCGGGTTTTAGACCTCTCAGAAACATCTGCGTCATTCGTTCCTCATTATCTACCAAATGAGGTGCAAACCTGGATAACTCTGCGAACTTCGCCTCGTATTGGGACACCGTCATATTGTAAACTCTACCTCCTTCATATGACGAATACTTTCAGGAAATTACTTGTTGTTTAACAGTTTTTGAAATGTTTCCCAAGACATGTTGAGTGCGGCAGGCTGGGTACGCTTCACAGATTCCCACTAGTAATCTGCCTCACCACGGAACATAAAGGTGGCGAATGGAACCTTCTGTTCCTCCGTGCATCCCAAGACATCAAATATCTTGGTAATTTGTTTAACCCACGTTTCCTCCTTGATTAGATCCGACTTTCCCGCAAATTCTTATGGTCCCAACTCTTTGAACTGTTTGGCTGTGACAAGCCGCGCATTGCTATCATTTCTACCCGTATTTTGTACACGAGTCTCCCTCGTCTGATTTTGCATGAACTGCAAAAAATTTCTAAACATCTCATCATTCATCATTTGTTCGGTAGTGTTGTTTACAGGAGGAATATTACCTTCGTATTGCACATTCCCCTGGGTGGTGATTAAAGGTGTCTCCACGGTCTCATTCACTCCATTGTTAATATTTCCAGATGTCATTCTCAAATACTGCCACAAAACAAAGGTTAATTAACAAATTAACATATCACATATTAACCATATGCTCCGACTGACCAACCAAATAAGCTTAGATATGACACACTAGCGAAGGATTACTCGTCTCTCCCCTCCTAGTTCTATTCCCCGATCTACGCCATAGACCATATCCCTAAACTCTGATACCAATGGTGACGCCCCCAAAATAGGTATATATTAATGCCAAGATCTTCTACCACATCCCAATCACGTAAGACGCGTTACGATCTGCCTGATAAACAACGATCAACACTAAAAGCTTCGACTTTGGACCGCTTGGGATAGCTCCGGCGTGAGAGCCAGTATAGGCGATCACAAGGTTAACAATGGAGGAAATAAATATCTAGTGTATTGTGAGAGATAAAATTATCAGTTACCTTTCTTTGTGTGTGTTCCTTGCTTTTGTATGCCAATCGACCTCTCTCGCGCCCACTACTACAATACCGACTAAGCCCCATCAATCCTCATTAAATTCAATGCAGAGATGACAGTCAAAGTTTATCCCCATAATCATCACCGGTCAAAGCCCAAGTGGAACCATCCTCATCCAAGGGTTCAGCCCACTGTCCGGCCCAATACTCCATAGGCCCCAAATAAAGATATTATCCACCCACTGGGTGAGCCCAATAAACCGGCCCACTACTCAAGACCTACCCAACATGTCTAAAGTATTATGGTCCAACATTACCCCCCTGTCTTTTATTAAACAGGATGTTTAATAAAAGAGTATAAAGGTCCTCGGTCCAAGACAAAAAGAATATAATAAGATCATTAAAAGCCCAAAATAAAACTCACCGAGGCCCAGCTGGTAAATCTCAAATAGCAACATAGACAAAAACCAGAAGCCCAATCGATAAACAAGATTGATTAACATTGATCATCCGCAGGCAAACGCTATCTTCAGACGCCCCCGTCCCAAATACAAAGAAGCCGAAGCTGAAGAGGAAGCTGCTCGAAGAAAGAATACCACACTTAAGTCTGCCCTAGCAAAGGAGCGAAGCAATCTTGACATTGCTCTCTTCTACAATGAGTGCCTTCGAAAAGATCTTGCTCAAACCAAAGAAGATTTGAAGACGTCCAAGGCCACTCATCAAGTTATCACTGATATAAATGTTGAACTACTTCAGAAAAATGAAATTTTGACGAAGAAGACTGAAGATCTAGCCCAATCCAATTCAAGTTTGGCGAAGCAAAATAACGACACCCAAGCTAAAGAAGCAAGGCATCTGGCATATCATCAAAAGCTTGAAAAGGAACTTCGAGAACTCCGGGTTCTGAGGGACTTGAGCCCACCATTAATTGATCAACTTCGCAAGGAGATTTAAGCAAAGTATAGAAAGTCTGCCGAGCTGAACGATAAAATTTTCCACATGTTCGAGGTCTACCGAAGTAAATACAAAGCCAAACTTGTAATGACCGAAGTAAATTCGGATCTCCTCGACTCTTCAGACAGCGAAGACGATAAGGAAGCTTAAAAATATCGTTCCATCCGTAGCTTTAGGACTCCCTGTAAAGACTCATATCTCCTTTGTAAACAGTTAAATATCAATGGAATAATTAACATGTTTTTATCCTTATTACACCCTTGACCATTTCTTGCCAATAATTTACCATCAATCAACTTGAAAAATATACAAGATCTTTTTTAAACTGTTAGTGAACAATTAAGCGAGTCATATAACAGATAAGATCAAGTAATAATGCAACCCGAACTCAACACTTAAACAAAATCTGGTAATAAAGTAATGCAATACTTATTCTTTACCGAAGTGTGAGGTAGATCTGCGTCATAGGGAATTTGTTTACCACAAAGGGCCTAACAAAGCTACAGGATTCCACCAACCAGATAGGCTACCATCGAATGGTCAGCGAGTCCACCCGAACCTCCTTACACCGATGAAGTTTGCCTACCACGAAGGGCCTAACAAACCCATAGGATTCCACCAACCAGATAGGCTACCATCGAATGGTTAGCGAGTCCACCCGAACCTCCTTACACCGATGAAGTTTGCCTACCACGAAGGGCCTGACAAATTCATAAGGACCACTTGCCGAAAAGGCTACCATCGAATGGACAGCGAGTCCACCCGAACCTCCTCACACCGATGAAGTTTACCTACCACGAAGGGCCTGACAAATTCATAAGGACCACCTACTGAAAAGGCTAGTATCGAATGGCCAGTGAGTCCACCCGAACCTCCTTACACCGATGAAGTTTTCCTACCACGAAGGGCCTGACAAATTCATAAGGACCACCTGTCGAAAAAGCTACCATCGAATGGCCAGCGAGTCCACCCGAACCTCCTCACACCGATGAAGTTTGCCTACCACGAAGGGCCTGACAAATTCGTAAGGACCACCTGCCGAAAAGGCTACCATCGAATGGCCTGCGAGTCCACCCGAACCTCCTCACACCGATGAAGTTTTCCTTCCACGAAGGGCCTGACAAATTCATAAGGACTACCTGCCTAAAAGGCTACCATCGAATGGCCAGTGAGTCCACCCGAACCTCCTCACACCGATGAAGTTTGCCTACCACGAAGGGCCTGACAAATTCATAAGGACCACCTGTCGAAAAGACTACCATCGAATGGCCAGTGAGTCCACCCGAACCTCCTCACACCGATGAAGTTTGCCTACCACGAAGGGCTTGACAAATTCATAAGGACCACCCTGCCGAAAAGGCTACCATCGAATGGCCAGCGAGTCCACCCGAACCTCCTTACACCGAAGTGGAATCTGTCCGTGCTTGTTTGACTATGGATGAGCTGCCAAAGTCCTTCATGAATGCTTCAAACCTCGATCCCATGAACTGGCGTCTGTTAACCTGACCCCGAGGCAATGTACCCAGTATGACTACCCCCCA
The DNA here is from genome assembly GCA_020205615.1 of Panax quinquefolius. Taxonomy (NCBI): domain Eukaryota; kingdom Viridiplantae; phylum Streptophyta; class Magnoliopsida; order Apiales; family Araliaceae; genus Panax; species Panax quinquefolius. The sequence continues at coordinate 12,992,208 of CM035165.1, read as the reverse complement.
GACAGCAAAAGATATAGGAGATAAAATCGAATATAGCCTTTTTGGTGGCTGATGCAGGATCGAACTATTCATTTGACACATCCTCGTAAACTCACCAAAGGATATCCTCAACTTCGTATGGAGCCAAACAACTTAATAATGGAGAAGAATAACCTCTTCGATAAAGATCACCATTAATAAGCACAAAATGAGCACTCTTGTACTTCACTTTTTAGCTAGAATTCGATCCGAAGTAAGAACGCCATCGAATCAGCGAAGGTGTTCACTTCGGTAATAGCCAATTCTGACAAGGCATTAGTAATGGAGTCATCATTGTGATCGACTGCTCTAAATCTGAACCTGATAGCCGGTTGCACTGATTATCCGAAGAAGAATATCCTGCTTTTGCTGAAGTACCGCATCGGCTGTGTCGGACTCATCAGCTTCTCGCTAACTATTTTCAGCTTATTTCATCATCTCGAAGGATATGGCTTACATAGTAAACCAGGTGCTGCTTACCCCTATCTTCAAGCACCAAAACTGCTCCCACTGCCAACGAACTAGATGCCAAATACAAGTATAATGTTTTAGTAGGAGCGAGATTCACCAACAAAGGTGCCAAAGAAAGATAGGTCTTTATTCCTTTGAAGGCATCTTCACATTCCGAAGTACATTGGAACATCTTAGCACTCCTTGGCCCTTTCAATGTATCAAAGATCGACAAACATCTTTCTGCCGATTTGGACATAAACCTCCTCAAAGCCTCTTCTGAACAGTCCAGTCTTTTTAATCCGAACCTGCAGCTTTAAACGGGCATCGCAGTGGATTCTCAGGAGTGCAGCTTCTGGATATGCTTCGACCATAATCCCGTAAACCGATAGGGTAGAGAACCCTCTTCGGTAAACCAGGAGAATGGATGTTGGGTCTTCATCTACATCTGCTTCGACCATACTCCCGAGAACTAATAGGGCAGAGAACCCTCTTCGGTCAACCAAGAGAATGAATGTTGGGTCTTCATCTACATCTGCTTCGACCATACTCCCGAGAACCAATAGGGCAGAGAACCCTCTTCGGTCAACCAGGAGAATGGCTGTTGGGTCTTCATCGATCCCGAGGACGGCCTCGAGACATGTCTTTAAAGTGTAGACTTCCTTCCAATTTGATCGGTCTGTCAGTCTGACCATCTCTCTATAGGGTTCTAAACAATATTCCTTCTACCCTTTTTCGACCATGGTTAGATCTTCTCTCGGCAGAAAAAAAAATTAATCTTCCTCTAACATCACCTTGGGCTCTCGAACGAGAACCCTTAGAAACCTGCTTGGAAGAAGTACCACCATGAGCACTCTTTGAAGGACCCAATTAATCCTTGACAGATATTCATTGTAGACGAAGTCATAGCCATCAGCTATCCTTCAAAAGTAACTGTTCTAATCTTCACTATGGATTTTGACGTAGAGCAGCTATAAATTGTGATTGAAAACTTCAAGAACACTAGAACAAAGCCCTCCCAATCACGTAAGACGTTCTGATCCTGCACAATAAACACAGTCAACACCAAAAGCTTGACGGCTGGACCATCGGGGGATAGCTCTGGCGTGAGAGTCAGTACAGGCGATCACAAGGTTAACAATGGAGGAAATAAATATCTAGTGTATTATGAGAGATAAAATTATCAGTTACCTTTCTTTGTGTGTGTTCCTTGCTTTTGTATGCCACTGACCACTCTTGGCCCACAGCCTGCAGCCGACTAAGCCCTGTCCAATCCTCATTAAATTCAATGCAGAGCTGACAATCAAAGTTTATCCCCATAATCATCACCGGTCAAAGCCTAAGTGGAACCATCCTCATCCAAGGGTTCGGCCCACTGTCCGACCCAATACTCCATATGCCCCAAATAAAGATATTATCCACCCACTGGGTGAGTCCAATGAACCGGCCCACTACTTTCAAGACCTACCCAACATGTCTAAAGTATTATGGCCCAATAGTATACATCACCCATTCTGAGTTGCCAAATACATGGAACAGAAACAAATACAACTTCAGTAATACAATTATCTTGCAAAATACGACAACACATATATTGTGAGTTTAAATACAAATATTGTCTAATAGACAGTATACAAACTCAAAAGGAGTCCTCATTACAATTATTGATACACTATTTTACAAAATAGCGAGGACTACTAAAACAACTATCCTAAACCATCACTCCATAACCCGGCTAGTTCCTGCTATGTTCTCACCTCCTGAAAAGAAAAATGGAATAAAATGGAAAAGGGTGAGCTTAACTAGCCCAGTAAAGAATATTCTGATTAAGATAATATAAAACAAATTATCATTAGTCTTCAACAGGGAAAAATCTGATAGAATATAATAGACAACAAGTTTTTGATCAACAACTGCAGCAGAAACAACAATCCATTAGAAGAGTCAAGTAGAGTATGAATTCTACTATCTTCTAAGATTTAAAAGTCCATCATCAATATTTTATCCTTGTAACATCAATCAATATGCATCTTGAATCAAGTATTCATCTTTCCACTACAGGCCAAAGATATTCATTTGTATCACCAGTTGGTCATGTTCATCTTAACACCTGTTCATCTTTGCACTACGGGCCAAAGATATTCATTAGTTAATCATTCATCTTTGCACTATAGGCCAAAGATATTTAGTAATATCATCATTTAGGACTGAGGATGATGAAAAATATTTTAAAGAAAATGAATCTAGTGAGACAAAAGGACAAATATTAGGAATTCGTACTTTAGATAATCCATGTTCAAAAACGCTCCATAATAACCATAGTGGAGTAAAATTCAAGAATGAAGATCAAAACATGGATACAATCAAAGATAGTAACCATAATAGACAACTTGGACAAAGAAAAGAAAATTTTATTTTTTCTCTGAATAGTGCCGTATACGTGAATAGTAATCCCAACACAAAAAGGTAGAAATTCCACAATAAAATCCATACAAATATTTTGGTATAATGATATTGAAAGAATAACATCATTATCAAGAAAATAACATCCGTTACCTCAAAAGAACAGTACTTCTAGCTGAAATATCAGGTATAAGGCTGAAGGAAACTTGCACTGAATAACAACTCACAAATTATCTAAATACTCACAAAATATGCTCGATAATATAGAGAGAAAGCTTATGATTCTAGTGTGATTTTCAATTCTAACTAAGCACCCTATTTATAGGAAAATGCTTAGAACGCCATAGTAGACTAACCTGCTACCTGATGGCTTTATGTGATGTCCCTAAAATAGGTATACATCACCCATCTTGAGTCGCCAAATACATGGCACACAATTTAAATACAAACTTCTTTTATACAGTACGACAAAATGTAGCTGAGAGTTACAACACGGATAATGTCTCGTAGAGTGTATCCAAACTCAAATAAAATCCTCAGTACAATTATTATCACACTATTTCACATAATAGTGAGGACTACTATAGCCACCTATATGAACCGTCACTCCATTTCCCGACTCGTCCCAACTATATTCTCATTTTCTGAAGAGAACAATGACAACAAAAGGGTGAGCTCAACTAGCCCTGTAAGAAATATGATGACTAAGATAACGCAGAATAAATTATCATTAGCCTTCAATAGTGTTAAACTGATAAAATACAATAAACACCAAGTTTAACTGCAACGGAACAAGCAATCCATTAGAAGAGTCAAGTAGAGCATGATATATACTATCTTCTATAATTTAAAAAGTTTATCATCAATTTTATCGCTGGGACTCAGCTAAATAAATAATCCACATCACTAAATTATCCATGCACTACGGGCCAAGGATATTCATTATTATTGCCAATGGTCATTGTAAAATCCCAACTTTTTGAATAAAGATGAGTTTTCTATAAATATTATTTTTGAATATTATGGAGTTAAATTGATATAATGTTATAGTTGTGGGTAATATTTATAAATTTTGCATAGCATGCAAGTGGTTATATTATATTTGATTGGTCGGGAGATATTCGTTTTAGTAGGGAATATTCGTACAACGACGCAATCATTGGTGGACCCCACAACAGAATTATTGTCGGATTGAGAAAACGACAAAAATATTTTTATGAAAATAACGGCAGAAGTTTTACCGTTGATCTTGTTGAACTACTTTCATTAGTAAAAGAAATACAAGATGTCTGGCGTGGTTGCATAGTAGCACATGGTATTGATTATTGACGCTTACGTGAGAAGTAATTCAGTTTTGTTCAATTATTGCTATAGTAATTGTTGCATAGTATCTCACGTTATTTGATTCAATTATTGTCGATATTTATTATATTGTTAAAATCATAAATTGAGATGACAAAGTTATTAATATTATTATTTGCAATATTAACGATGTCTAGAAGTTCTGTCAAGGAGAGGTTTGGTCACCTAATTGCTATGATAGGAGAAATCCTTATGGAAAGCCCCTCTTTCTTGGGAACGACCTGGTAGATTAATATTGTGAATTGTAATAAAGATGATAAATGTTATTAAAATTATTAAGGTGATTTTTATGAAGTTTGCTTATTTTATGGATTCCTATTTACCCATTTTTCAAAATAATCGGTAGAAAATTTTTAAAAGTGGGGCCCACGTGTGGGGCCCATTTGTGTTGGAAAAATGATTTTGGAAATGGAAGAGTATACATATGGAAGTATATGTATGTATTGAGTATATGGTGGGAGAAAATGATATGTGAAAGTGATAAGTGTGTGATGTGTGTATGAGTGGAAAATGGTGGAAAAGTGGTAGTGTGATAGTGATATGTAAGAGTGTAGTGAAAATGATTATTGGGAGGGTGGGGGATTGATGTTTGATATGGGGGGATAAAAAAATCTAGTGGTATATATAATATTGATATATATAAATTGAAAACATGTGTTTATATATATGTATTATATTTTAATTTTTGTAGAATTCTTATTGGTTAGTTGTTTGACTTAGTTGTTAATTGATTAAAGAAATAATTCTGTAAAATTATTTCGTACTTGAACAGTGCCCTTCCATTCTCCTATAAATAGAAGCTCATTCCTTCATTATTTCTTACGAATTCACTGAAACTCTAGAGAGAGAAAATTATAGAGAAAAAGAAGAAAAGTTTTCTGCTACTTAACTACTCTTATATTCAGTTTCTTTTACGGTAAGGGGTGTTATTCTTTCTTATTCATGAAGAGAACTGTTGTTATTCCATTTCTTATCATTCTATTGGAATAACCTGTATACGCGGGCTACCCTATACTTGGTGACATTCTTCTATTATTCCGTCTTTATTATTCTGTTGGAATATCCATGAATGGAATATCACAATGCGTTTTACGCTTGGGACCGATTAAATCTCTTTATTATTACGTTGGAATATCTCATCATGCATTTTTACGCCGGACTGATTCCGTCTTTATTATTCTCGTTAGAATATCACCGCCTCGTGTGTTTTACGCTGCACTGATTATGTCTTTATTATTATTACATTTGGAATATTCATCTGCATGCATTTTTATTTGGACTCGATTCCGTCCTTATTAGTATTCTGTTGGAATAACCTGTCTATGCAAAGTACCGCATGCATGGTGATTTCTTTTGTTATTCCATTCTTTATTATACTCAGTTGGTTAAAGTTTTGACTACTATACTCCATGAAATTAGTGGAATATCCTTAATATTTGTGCTTCATCCAGTATCTTTTCATGGAAATATTCTTATGAGCATTCTTGAATTTTACTCTACAAAGCAGTATCATGTTGACAATTTGGACATTATTAGTTCCTGGATAAATTAATTCTTGAACTTATTTTATTGAATTCTTATATCATTGTCATCATCCTCATATTTATATTTTTTTGAAAGTCATTTGTGGCCTATAGTGAGTAGATGGACTTGGTATGATTATGACCAGGGATTATTTGGTGTAATCATGACCGTAATGTTACAAATGATGTGGTAAAAGTCCTCATTGGCCCGTAGTGCATTGATGGACAGTTGTTGGCATGATCATGACCATTAATGAATACACAAATATTCTTGGCCGTAGTGCATGGATAATTGTGGTCGTGATACTTAAGAATATCCTTGGTAGTAGTGTAGTGCGTGGGTGATTCGATGATGTTGAATATTTATTTATTGTCGAGTCTCGGCGATATGATGATGAAAAACCTTTTAAATCATAAAAGATAGTAGATTTTATTTTCTACTTGACTCTTTTAATGGATTGCTTGTTCTACCGCTAGATTAAACTTGATGTCTATTATATTTTATCGGTTTAACATTGTTGGAGACTAATGATAATTTATTCGCATTATCTTAGTCATAATATTTCTTCTTTGGGCTAGTTGAGCTCACCCTTTCTTTCTTTGCTTTTCTTGTGAAATGAGAACAAAGCTGGGGACTAGTCGGGGAATGGGTGATGGTCCGAAGGATAGCATTAATAGTCCTCACTATTACGTGAAATAGTGTGTTAATAATTGTAATGAGGACTCCTTTTGAGTTTGTATAATCTCTAGTAGACAATAATTGTATTCAAACTCATAGTTATGTTTTTTCGTCGTATGCTACGACAGTTGTATTAGTAAATTGTATTTAAATTCGTACCATGTATCATGGCGACCCAAGATGGGTGATGTATACCTAATTTGGGGGGCGTCACGGTTAGTATCGAGCTTAGGGATATGATCCTGGCTAAGATGTGAGACTAGAACTAGGAGGGGAGAGACGGGGAATTCCTTCGCTAGTATGACCTACCTAAGTTTTTTTTGGTATTTAATTTGTCGGTCAAAGTATATGGATAATATGTTATATGTTAATGAACCTTTGTTTTGTGGCAGTATCTGAAAATGACATCCGAGAATATTGAAAATAGCAATGGAGCACAAGAGACCGTTGAGTCTCTACATATCAATAATTAGGAGAATGTGCATCAGGAATGCGACAATCCTCATGCAAACAACAACACTGACCAAATAATGAATGATGGACTGTTCAGAGGCTTTATGCAATTTATGCAACATCAGGCGAGAGCGGCTCCTGTCCAAAATGTAGGTGGAAACATTGGAAACTCTCGGACGGTCACCGCTAAATAGTTCAAGGAGCTGGGACCACCGGAGTTTATTGGAGAACCAAAACCACTTAAGGCGGAAGCATGTATAAAGCAGATCACCAAGATATTTGATGTCTTGGGATGCTCCGAGGAGCAAAAGGTTCCCTTCGCCATCTTCATGTTGCGTGAAGAGGCAGATTACTGGTGGGAATCTATAAAACGTACCCAGCCTGACGCACTCAAGATGGCTTGGGAGAAGTTCCAAGAGCTATTCAATGACAAGTACTTTCCCGAGAGTATTCGTCATATGAAAGAAGTGGAGTTTATCAAATTGGAACAAAATAATATAACCGTGTTGCAATACGAGGCTTAATTTGTGGAGTTATCCCGGTTTGCATCCCATTTGGTCGATAATGAGGAGCGAATGACGCGAATATTTTTAAGAGGTTTAAAACCGGAGATACGTCAATATCTTATTTCTCATAAACTGTGTTTGTACTTAGATCTTGTAAATAGGGCTCAGTTATTGGAGTGCGGTAACGAGTCAACGCAACTAAGACAAAGCAGCTGGCAGCATGAAAATACCAGTGGTATCAGTCATCGAAACGGCGACAACAAACGTGAAGGGAATCAACATGCCAGAAATGGTAACCACTTCGGTGGTAATCATGGCCAAGACAGTAAAAATGGAAATTTTAAGAAGAGGAGATTCAACAATGATGGAAAGACGTCAGCACCAACACCCATTGTTAAGGAAGGAGAACGACCACCTATCATATGCTTCAAATGTAGAGGAGAGGGACACATCAGTCCAAACTGCGCGATGTCGTCTAAAACATGTTATAATTGTGGAAGAGAAGGTCACCTAGCCCGATTTTGTCGTTCATCGAAGACAAGTTCAGCTAGGATGGAGGCACCAAAGGCAGCCCCGAGAAAAAGTCAAAGCCGGAGAGGTGCTGAGGAGAAGCGTTTGTAGTGACCTCCCAGAAAGTAAGGAACCCGAATGAGGTCATCACGGGTAAGCTTATCATAAACTCTAGCGAAGTATATACCTTATTTGATACCGGTTCTACCCATTCTTTTATTTCTCCTACTTGCGCTCAACGATTAAATTTGACTCCGGAGAAATTAGACTTTGACTTATCTGTGGAAACTCCGTTGGGAGAAACCTTCATTACATCCACGGTTTATAAGTCTTGTTTGGTTCAAGTTTGTACCCACACATTACCTGTCGATCTTATTTCATTGAAAATACTTGCATTTGATGTAATTCTAGGGATTGATTGGTTAACTACTCATCATGCAAAAATTGATTGTTTTCGTAAGGTTGTTAGCTTTCATATTCCTAATCGACCTATTATGCGAATTCAAGCAACCAAACCATTAAAATCAATCACTGTCATCTCAAGCCATAAAGCTATTCGTTTATTAAAAAACGGATGTCAAGCTTTCTTAGCTCATGTCACAGATCTAAACAAAAATACGTCAGTTTTGAATAATATTTCTATTGTTAATGAATTTCCTGACGTATTTCCCTGAAGAACTTCCTGGCCTACCCCCATAGCGTGAAATTGAATTTTGTATCGACCTTGAACCCGGTACAAAATTCCATTTCTAAAGCCCCATATCGAATGGCTCCTATTGAACTTCAGGAGTTAAAGACTCAACTGCAGGAATTGTTAGACATTGGCTTTATTCGTCCTAGTACTTCTCCTTGGGGTGCTCCTGTTCTATTCGTGAAGAAGAAAGATGGGAGTATGCGACTTTGTATTGATTATCGGGAGTTGAATCATGTCACCATCAAAAATAGGTACCCATTGCCACGTATTGATGACCTGTTTGACCAGTTGCAAGGAGCCAAATTCTTTTCAAAGATTGATCTTCGTTCCGGATATCACCAATTAAAGATTAGAATCGATGTCATTCCAAATACGGCTTTCAGAACTCGGTACAGGCATTATGAATTCCTAGTCATATCCTTTGGATTGACTAATGCTCTTGCTGCCTTCATGGATATGATGAACCGAGTATTCAAGGAATATTTGGATCACTTTGCGGTCGTCTTTATTGATGACATCCTTATTTATTCCAAAAGCCGTGAAGATCATCAGCAACACTTGAGGCTGATACTCCAAAAGCTTCATGAATATAAGCTTTATGCCAAGTTAAAGAAATGCGAGTTCTGGCTTGAAGAAGTAGCATTCCTTGGGCACGTGGTATCAAGTCATGGAATATCTGTTGACCTAGCAAAGATTGAAGCTATTCAAAGCTGGGAGCAACCTAAATCAGTGACCGAAGTACGTAGCTTTCTCGGCTTAGCTGGTTATTATCGGAGATTCATAGAATGGTTTTCTCGAATCGCTACTCCACTAACTCAGCTAACTCAAAAAGATACAAAGTTCGGTTGGAGCGAGGAATGTGAGAAGAGTTTTCAAGAACTCAAGAGGAGACTCATTTCAAAGACTGTTACGACAATACCATCCGGTTCGGAGGATTTGTCATCTCTGATGATGCTTGAGCGCAAAAAGGGTTAGGATGTGTTCTCACGAAACATGGGAAAGTCATAGCCTATGCCTCATGACAACTCAAAGAATATGAGAGGAATTATCCTACTCATGACCTAGAGTTAGCAGCTATGGTCTTCGCACTTAAAATTTGGAGGCATTACTTGTATGAGGAGAAGGTGGAGATCTTTACGGATCATAAAAGCCTCAAATATTTCTTCCCTCAAAAGGAACTCAACATGCGACAACGACGTTGGCTTGAACTATTGAAAGATTATGATCATACCATCCAATACCATCCTGGGAAAGCGAACGTGGTAGCTGACGCATTGAATAGAAGATCATATGCAAGTTTGAATGCGATATTGTCAACGCGAAGGCCCATTTTGTATGACTTTCAAAGGATGGAGATAGAGTTAAAGACTCCAGGGACCCATGTGATGATGGCGAATATACGAGTAGAACCGACTTTAATTGATAAAGTTAAAGTCGCTTCAAGCTACGGACACTGGAGTCGATGCGTATGAGGAAGAAAGTGCAAGAAGGTGTTATCTTAGGAAGCAAGAATCGATGAAGAAGGAATACTTCGAGTTAACTCCAGACTTTGTGTTCCTAACGACCCTAATTTAAAGTATAAAATCATGATGGAGGCGCACAACACACCGTTTGCAATCCATCCTGGTAGTACCAAAATGTATCATGATCTTCGACATACATTTTGGTGGGGCAATATGAAGAGAGAGATAGCGCTGTTTATCTCAAGGTGTTTAATGTGTCAACGAGTCAAGGTGGAGCATCAAGGACCAAAAGGTCCATTGCAACCACTTGAAATTCCAGAATGGAAGTGGGAGCACATTACCATTGATTTCGTTACCGGTCTTCCTAAGGTTTCCCAAGGTATAGATGCGATTTGGGTCATTGTTGATAGGTTGACCAAGTCTGCTCACTTCTTACCAATACGAGAAACTTATACACTTGAACGTCTTGCTCGAATGTACATAAACGAGATTGTAAGACTGCATGGTATGCTAGTATCCATAGTTTCTGATCGAGACCCAAGATTTACTTCACGATTTTGGGTTAGTTTGCAAAAAGCTATGGGCACAGATTTACGATTTAGTTCAGCATATCATCCTCAAACGGACAGACAATCAAAGAGAACTATTCAAACTCTTGAGGATTTATTAAGACTCTGTGTCCTTGACTTCAAGGGAAGTTGGGACAAGTTCTTACCATTGGTGGAGTTTTCCTACAACAACAGTTATTAAGCAAGTATTGGCATGGCTCCATTCGAGGCGTTGTATGGAAGAAAGTGTCGTTCTCCAGTATGTTGGGATGAGGTGGGTGAAGCAACGTTGTTGGGACTGGAGTTGGTACGTATGACTATGGAAAAGATTCAAATGATCTGATAACGTATAAAAACCTCACAAGATCGACAAAAGAGTTATGCTGATCTTCATCGAAAGGACGTGGAATTCGATATAGGAGATCATGTGTTGTTACGTGTTGCTCCATGGAAAGGAGTTACGAGATTTGGAAAGAGAGGAAGGCTCAATCCTCGATTCATCGGCCCATTTTTAATCCTTGATCGAGTAGGAACTGTGGCCTATAGACTCACTTTACCGCCAAGTATGTCTCGTGTTCATAACGTTTTTCACATATCTATGTTACGTAAATATGTGGAAGACCCGAACCACATTATTGAGTTAGAACCGGACGAAATAGCGGAAGATTTGACGTATGAAGAGGTTCCTGTTCAAATCTTGGATAAGAAGGAACATATTCTACGCACCAAGGTTATACCTCAAGTTAAAGTTTTGTGGAGAAACCACGATGTTGAAGAAATGACTTGGGAGTTAGAATCTGAAATGAAATCAAGGTATCTTTACCTCTTGACATACCAGTATCGTAATACTAATTTCGAGGTGAAATTTCATAAGGGAGATTGTAAAACCCCAACTTTTTGAATAAAGAAGAATTTTCTATAAATATTATTTTTGAATATTATGGAGTGAAATTGATATAATGTTATAGTTGTGGGTAATATTTATAAATTTTGCATAGTATGCAAGTGGTTATATTATATTCGATTGGTCGGGGAATATTCATTTTAGCAGGGAATATTTGTACAACGGCGCAATCATTGGTGGACCCCACAACCGAATTATTGTCGAATTGAGAAAATGACAAAAATATTTTTATGAAAATAACGGCAGAAGTTTTACCGTTGATACTGTTGAACTACTCGGTAGTAAAAGTACAGTAGTACGCGTGGTTGCATAGTAGCACACAGTGTTGATTATTGATTCTTACGTGAGAAGTAATTCAGTTTTGTTCAATTATTGCTATAGTAATTGTTGTATAGTATCTCACGTTATTTGATTCAATTATTGTCGATATTTATTATATTGTTAAAATCAATAATTGAGATGACAAAGTTATTAATATTATTATTTGCAATATTAACGATGTCTAGAAGTTCTGTCAAGGAGAGGTTTGGTAACCTAATTGCGCGCCAATAAGGAGAAATCCTTATTGGAAAGCCCCCTCTTTCCTGAGAACGACCTGGTCGATTAATATTGTTAATTGTAATAAAGATGATAAATGTTGTTAAAATTATTAAGGTGATTTTTATGAAGTTTGCTTATTTTATGGATTCCTATTTACCCATTTTTCAAAATAATCGGTAGAAAATTTTTAAAAGTGGGGCCCACGTGTGGGGCCCATTTGTGTTGGAAAAATGATTTTGGAAATGAAAGAGTATACGTATGGAAGTATATGTATGTATTGAGTATATGGTGGGAGAAAATGATATGTGAAAGTGATAGGTGTGTGATGTGTGTATGAGTGGAAAATGGTAGAAAAGTGGTAGTGTGATAGTGATGTGTAAAAGTCTAGTGAAAGTGATTATTGGGAGGGTGGGGGATTGATGTTGGATATGGGGGATAAAAAAATCTAGTGGTATATATAATATTGATATATATAAATTGAAAACATGTGTTTATATATATGTATTATAATTTAATTTTTGTTGAAATCTTATTGGTTAGTTGTTTGGCTTAGTTGTTAGTTGATTGAAGAAATAATTCTGCAAAATTATTTTGTACTTGAACAGTGCCCTTCCATTCTCCTATAAATAGAAGCTCATTCCTTCATTATTTCTTACGAATTCACTGAAACTCTAGAGAGAGAAAATTATAGAGAGAAAGAAGAAAAGTTTTCGCTACTTAACTACTCTTATATTCAGCTTTTTTTACGTGAAGGGTGTTATTATTTTCTTATTCATGAAGAGAACTGTTGTTATTCCATTTCTTATTATTACATTGTTGAATAACTCAGATATGCAAGCTACCCTATACTTGGTGACATTCTTCTATTATTCCGTCTTTATTATTACGTTAGAATATATTCGTGCATGCGTTTTCTGTGGGACCGATTAAAATTCTTTATTATTCATTGGAATATCACTTTGTGCTTTTCTGTACGGACCGATTCCGCTTCTTTATTCTTATGTTAGAATATCCTATCTCATGCGTTTTGTGGGACTGATTACATTTTTATTATTATTCGTTGGAATATCACCTTTTGTGCATGGTTTTTGGCGGACTGATTTATTTCGCCCTTATTAGTATTCATTGAATAACTTTATCATGAAATCTCGCATACATGGTGATTTCTTTTGTTATTTCATTCTTTATTATACTCAGTTGGTTAAAGTTTTGACTACTATACTCCATGAAATTAGTAGAATATCCTTGATATTTGCGCTTCATCCAGTATCTTTTCATGGAAATATTCTTATGAGCATTTTTGAATTTTACTCTACAAAGCAGTATCATGTTGACAATTTGGATATTATTAGTTCCTGGATAAATTAATTCTTGAACTTGTTTTATTGAATTCTTATATCATTGTCATCATCCTCATATTTATATTTTTTTGAAAGTCATCTGTGGCCTATAGTGAGTAGATGGACTTGGTATGATTATGACCAGGGATTATTCGGTGTAATCATGACCGTAATGTTACAAATGATGTGGTAAAAGTCCTCATTGGCCCATAGTGCATTGATGGACAGTTGTTGGCATGATCATGACAATTAATGAATACACAAATATTCTTGGCCGTAGTGCATGGATAATTATGGTCGTGATACTAAAGAATATCCTTGGCCGTAGTGTAGGGGTGATTCGATAATGTGGAATATTTATTAAGCTGAGTCTTAGCAATAACAGTGATGAAAAACCTTTTAAATCATAAAAGATTGTAGATTTTATTTTCTACTTGACTCTTTTAATGGATTGCTTGTTCCGCTACAGTTAAACTTGATGTTTATTATATTTTATCAGTTTAACATTGTTGGAGACTAATGATAATTTATTCTGCATTATCTTAGTCATAATATTTCTCTACCTGGCTAGTTGAGCTCACCCTTTCTTTCGTTGTTCTCTTCTGGAAATGAGAACATAGCAGGGATTAGTCGGGGAACGGAGTGACGGTCCAGAGGATAGCATTAGTAGTCCTCACTATTCTGTGAAATAGTGTGTTAATAATTGTAATGAAGAATCCTTTTGAGTTTGTATAATCTCTAGTAGACAATAATTGTATTCAAACTCACAGTTATGTTTTGTCGTATTGTACACGATAGTTGTATTAGTAAATTGTATTTGAATTCTGTACCATGTATCTGGCGACCCAAGATGGGTGATGTATACCTAATTTTGGGGGCGTCACAGTCATGTCATACCAATAACTGTCCATCAATGCACTACGGGCCATTGAGAACTTTTACCACATCATTTGTAACATTTCGGGTCATGATTATAAAGAATGATCCTTAGTCATAATCATACCAATCAACAGTTCATCTATGCACTACGGCCAAAGATGACTTTCATCATAATATAAGAATGAGGATGATGATAATGATATAAGAATTCAATTAAATGAGAGCAAGGATAAATTTTAAAGATTTATAATTCAATTTATATAGAATTCAATAATTTCCAAATTGTCAACATGACATTGCTTTGTGGAGTAAAATTCAAGAATAATATTGTATTAACAATAATATGGACAGAAAATAAATTAATTTTTGTCATGAATAGTACCCCGTTAATAGTACTTTGTGAATAGTACTCAAGCATGAAAAGATTAAACTTTAACAAGAATGTTCGGAAAAATATCTTTGTGAAACGATACTGGATGAAGCACAAATTTCAAGAATATTTTACTAATTTTAAGGAGTATAGAAGCAATACTTAACAATATGAGTATAGAATTCAAAATCTGAAACGAAATAATATTACTTATATACTACAGAGTATGGAAGAAAATATTATTTCATACGAATATTGAACAAAAAAATATCCCTATATGAATACAAAAGAAATAATACCTCTTACCTTAGTAGGAGTTAGATACTGAAATAATGTAGTAACATAATACTCTTCTTCTTTCTCTCTGATTCTCTCTCTATAGAATTCTCTTGCGAGTCGTAGTGAATTGATGAGAATGAAAGAAGAATTAAGCTTCTATTTATAGAAAATTTCTAGCTTAGCCCTTGCAATGCGAAAACGCAAGTAGCTTGACGACTGGTGATGTGAAAAGAAAAGTGGTTTGACGCCTGTAATGTGAAACAGCAAGTGGTTTGACGCCTGTAATGTGAAACGATAATTGGTTCGACGCCTGTAATGTGAAACAACAATTGGTTAGATGCTTGTAATGTGAAACGATAATTGGTTCGACGCCTGTAATGTGAAACAACAATTGGTTCGACGCCTATAATGTAAAACGACAATTGGTTCGACATCTAGTAAAGGCAATTACTATTGGCAAAAGTGACTATTAGATGATCAGATATGGGCCCCCATAGAGTAAACCAAACTTACCACGAACGTCTCATAACAGACTTCTTATTTATATTAAAGATTGAATAAATATTACAACAAATAATTTTATCTTTAATCAACATATTTTTAATCTTCCAACAATTATTCATCATTAATATTATAACTCACAATATTTAACAACCAGATCATTCCCAGGAAAAAGGGGGCTTTCAGATAAGGATTTTCTCCTATTAGCCGCAATTAGGTGACCAAACTCTCTCGACGTAAATTTCTAGACATCGTCAATATTGCAAATAATAATATGAATAACTTTGTCCTCTCAATTATTGATTTAATAATATAAAATATTATGCAGATGATACTGTGACAATAATTGAATCAATAATATGAGATACTATGCAGCAATTACTGTAGCAATAATTGAGTATAATTGAGTTGCTTCTTACGTAAGCATCAATAATCAATACCGTGTGCTACTATGCAACCACGCGTATTACTATACTTTTACCATCGGGTATTTCAACAATTAACAATAAAACTTTCGCCGTTATTTTTATAAAAGGATGTTTATGTCGTTTTCTAACTCCGACAATAATTCTGTTGTGGGGTCCACTAATGATTATGCCATCGTACGAATATTCTCTGACAAATAGAATATTCCTCGACCAAATGAATATTTTATAACAACTTGCTTACTTTGCAAAAATTATAAATATTACCCACAACTATAACATTATATCAAATCCACACCATAATATTCAAAATGATATTTAGAGAAAAATATATTTATTTTTGAAAGTTGGGGTCTTACAACCTCCCCTTCTTATGAAATTTCGTCCTCGAAATTAGGGTACATACCTGGTATGTCAAAGTGGTGAGGATACCTTGACTTCATTTCAGATTCTAACTCCCAGGTCATTTCCTCAACATCGTGGTTTCTCCACAAAACTTTGACTTGATGTATAACCTTGGAGTGTAGAATATGTTCCTTCTTATCCAAGATTGTAATAGGTACCTCTTCGTACGTTAAATCTTCTGGTATCTCGTTTGGTTCTAACTCAATAATGTGGTTAAGGTCTTCCACATATTTACGTAACATGGATATGTGAAAAACATTATGAACACGAGACATACTTGGCGGTAAAGCGAGTCTATAAGCCACAGTTCCTAATCGATCAAGGATTTTAAATGGGCCAATGAATCGAGGACTGGGCTTTCCTCTCTTTCCAAATCTTATAACTCTTTTCCATGGAACAACACGTAATAACACATGTTCTCCAACATTGAATTCTACGTCCTTTCGATGAAGATCAACATAACTCTTTTGTCGATTTTGTGAGGTCTTTATACGTTGTCGGATCATTTTAATCTTTTTCGTAATCATATGTACCAATTTTGGTCCGAACAACGTTGCTTCACCCACCTAATCCCAGCATACTGGAGAACGACACTTTCTTCCATACAAGGCCTCGAACGGAGCCATACCGCTACTTACTTGATACCTATTGTTGTAAGAAAATTCCACCAATGACAAGAACTTGTCCCAACTTCCTTTGAAGTTAATTACACAATCTTAATAGATCTTCCAGAGTTTGAATAGTCCTCTCTGACTACCCGTCCGTTTGAGGATGATATGCCGAACTAAATCGTAAATCCGTGCCCATAACTTTTTGCAAACTGACCCAAAACCGTGAAGTGAATCTTGGGTCTCGATCAGAAACTATGGATATTGGCATACCATGCAGTCTTACAATCTCATTTATGTACATACGAGCAAGATGTTCAAGTGTATAAGTTTCTCGTATATATAAGAAATGAGCAGACTTGGTCAATCTATCCACAATGACCCAAATTGCAACTATGCCTTCAGAAACCTTGGGAAAACCGGTAACAAAATCCATGGTAATGTGCTCCCACTTCCATTCTGGAATTTCAAGTGGTTATAATGGACCTTTTAGTACTTGATGCTCCTCCTTGACTCGTTGACAAGTTAAACACCTTGAGATCAACTCCGCGATATCTCTTTTCATATTGCTCCACCAAAATGTATGTCGAAGATCACGATACATTTTGGTACTCCCAGGATGGATTGCAAATGGTGTGTTGTGCGCCTCCATTATGATCTTATACTTCAAATCAGAGTCGTTAGGAACACAAAGTCTGGAGTTAACTTTAAGTATTCCTTCTTCATCGATTCTTGCTTCCGGAATAGCACCTTCTTGTACTTTCTTCTTCATACGCATCAGCTCCAGGTCTGTAGTTTGAGCAACTTTAACTTTATTGATTAAAGTCGGTTCTACTCGTATATTTGTCATCATCACGTGGGTCCTTGGAGTCTTTATCTCTATCTCCATCCTTTGCAAGTTATACAAAATAGGCCTTTGCGTTGACAATATCACACTCATACCCGCATATGATCTTCTACTCAATGCGCCAGCTACCATATTCACTTTTCCAGGATGGTATTGAATAGTATTGTAAGACCCCAACTTTTATGAATAAAAATTACTTTTTCTCGAAATATATTTTTGAATATTATGGTGTGGATTTGATATAATGTTATAGTTGTGGGTATTATTTACAAATTTTGCAAAGTAAGCAAGTGGTTATATAATATTCGATTGGTCAGGGAATATTCGTTTTAACAGGGAATATTCGTACAACGACACAATCATTGGTGGATCCCACAACGGAAGTATTGTCGTAGTTAGAAAATGACATAATTATCTTTTTATAAAATAACGGCGAAAGTTTTACCGTTACACTGTTGAACTACCCGTTGGTAAAAGTACAGTAATACGTGTGGTTGCATAGTTGAACACGATATTGATTATTGATGCTTACGTGAGAAGTCACTCAGTTATACTCAATTATTTGTACAGTAATTGTTGTATAATATCTCTTATATTATGGATTCAATTATTGTCACAGTATCATCTGCATAATATTAATTATTATTAAATCAATAATTGAGACAACAAAGTTATTCATATTATTATTTGCAATATTGACAATGTCTAGAAAGTTCTGTCAAGGAGAGGTTTGGTCACATAATTGCGCGCCAATTGGGAGAAATCCTTATCAGAAAGCTCCCTCTTTTCTGGGAATGATCTGGTTGTTAAATATTGTGAGTTATAATATTAATGATGAATAAGTTCGTGTTGATTAAAGATGAAATTGATATTTCCATTATGTTGGGATTATTAGTGTTAGTGGAAATCGACATCTATTTCGATAATAATGGATGTCTGGAGGTTATATTGACCAATCGGGTAATTAATCGGATAAATGAGCAATTAATTGCTATCAATTCACATGCTTATAACTATTTGTTCAGATGCATGTACTATTAAGGGAGGTGGTGCAAGATTGATTATACTTGCATGACTAAATTAAAAATGGAGGTATAGATGAAGGTACTATACTGTAATTATTTTTTTCACATGATTGTACTATTGATTCACAAGTTGTACTATTAGGGGAGGTGGTGCAAGTTTGATAATACTTGCAGGACTAAATTAAAAATGAAGAAAAAGATGAAGGTAATACTATAATATTTCGAGCCCCAAAACGTGCAATTATCGAAACTATATTTTCCTATAAATAGAAGCCCATTCTTCTTTCATTCTCACCAATTCACTAAGACTCACAAGAGCATTTATAGAGAGAGAAGCTTTAAAGAGAAAGAAGAAGAGAAGTCTGCTACCTCACTATTCCAGTATACAATCTTCTTCTGAGGTAGGGGATATTATTTTGTCCAGTATTCATAGGAATAATATTTTCTTCCATACTCTGTAGTATGTGAGTAATATTATTTCGTCTCGTAGATTATACCCTCATTTTGTTAAAGTAATGCTTCTATACTCCGTGAAATTAGTAGAATATCCTTGAAATTTGTGTTTCATCTAGTGTCGTTTCACAAGGATATTTTCTACACATTCTTGTTAAATTTTAAGCTTTTCATGCTGGAGTACTGTCCATGAGTAGTATTAATTTTTATAGTACTATTCATAAAGTACTATTCACGGGATACTATTCACAAAGTATTATTCACGGGTACTATTCATAAAGTACTATTCACGAGTATTATTCACAAAGTACTATTCACGGGGTACTATTCCCGAAGTACTATTCACGAGGTACTATTCACCCGGTGAATTATTCATGACAAAAATTGATTTCTTTGCTGTCCAAATCATTTTTGATACAATATTATTCTTGAATTTTACTCCACAAAGCAGTATCATGTTGACAATTTGGACATTATTAAATTTCGGATAAATTAAGTTATAAATCTTTAAAAATTTATCCTTTGCTTTCTTTTAATTGAATTCTTATATCATTGTCATCATCCTCATGCTTATATTATGATAAAAGTCATCTGTGGCTTACGTGCATAGATGTACTATTGATTGGTATGATTATGACCAGGGATTATTCAGTATAATCATGACCATTGATGATTACATGAATATCCTTGGCCCGTAGAAGTGCGAGGATGATTCGATGATGTGGTTTATTTATTGTCGAGTCTCGTGATAAAATTGATGATAAACTTTTTAAACCATAGAAGATAGTAGATATCATGCTCTACTTGACTCTTCTAATGGATTGCTTGTTCCGCTGCAGTTAAACTTGATGTTTATTATATTTTATCAGTTTAACACTGTTGAAGGCTAACGATAATTTATTCTGCATTATCTTAGTCATAATATTTCTTATTGGGCTAGTTGAGCTCACCCTTTGTTTTCATTGTTCTCTTCTGGAAATGAGAATATAGCTGGGACTAGTCGGGGAACGGAGTGACGGTCCAGATGTTTGCATTAGTAGTCCTCATTATTCAGTGAAATAGTGTGATAATAATTGTAATGAGGACTTTATTTGATTTTGGATACTCTCTACGAGACATTATCTATGTTGAAACTCTCAGCTACGTTTTGTCGTACTGTATAAAAGAAGTTTGTATTTAAATTTTGTACCATGTATTTGGCGGCTCAAGATGGGTGATGTATACCTATTTTGGGGGCGTCACAAATATGATCATAATCTTTCAATAGTTCAAGCCAACATCGTTGCCGCATGTTGAGTTCTTTTTGAATGAAGAAATATTTGAGGCTTTTATGATCCGTAAAGATCTCCACCTTCTCCCCATACAGGTAATGCCTCCAGATTTTAAGTGCAAAAATGACAGCTGCCAACTCTGGATCATGAGTAGGATAATTCATCTCATATTCTTTGAGTTGTCGCGAGGCATAGGCTATGACTTTCCCATGTTGCATGAGAACACATCCTAAACCTCTGCCTGAAGCATCGCTGTAGATGACATATCCCTTCGTACCAGATGACATTGTTAGAACATGTGCTGAAATGAGTCTCCTCTTGAGTTCTTGAAAACTCTTCTCACATTCCTCGCTCCAACCGAATTTTATATCTTTTCGAGTCAACTGAGTTAATGGAGTAGCGATTTGAGGAAATCCTTCCACGAATCTCTGATAATAACCAACTAAGCCGAGAAAGTTACGTACTTCGGTCACTGACTTAGGTTGCTCCCAGCTCTGAATTGTTTCAATCTTTGCCGGGTCAACAAATATTCCATGATTTGATATCACGTGCCCAAGGAATGCTACTTCGTCAAGCCAGAACTCGTATTTCTTCAACTTGGTATAAAGCTTATTTTTACGAAGCTTTTAGAGTACTAGCCTCAAGTGTTGCTCATGATCTTCACGGCTTTTGGAGTATATGAGGATGTCATCAATAAAGACAACATCAAAATTATCCAAATATTCCTTGAATACTCGGTTCATCATATCCATTAATGCCCGTACCAAGTTCTGAAAGCATTCTTTCGAATGTCATCAGTTTTAACTATCAACGGATGATATCCGGAACAAAGATCGATTTGAAAAGAATTTAACACCTTGCAACTGGTCAAACAGGTCATCAATTCGAGGTAACGGGTACCTATTTTAGACGGTGACATGATTCAACTCCCGATAGTCAATACAAAGTCACACACTTCCATCTTTTTTCTTTACGAATAGAACAAGAGCACCCCAAGGAGACGTACTAGGATGAATGAAACCGATGTCTAACAATTCTCATAATTGGGTTTTTAATTCCTAAAGTTCAATAGGAGCCATTCGATATGGGGCTTTGGAAATGGGTTTTGTACCAAGTTCAAGGTCGATACAAAATTCAATTTCTCGCTTTGGGGGTAGGCTAGGAAGTTCTTCAGGGAATACGTCAGGAAATTTATTAACAATAGAAATATCATTCAAATTTGACGTATTTTTATTTAAATCTGTGACATCGGCTAAGAAAGCTTGATATCCATTTTTTAATAAACGAATAGCTTTATGGCTTGATATGATAGTGATTGACTCTAGTGGTTTGGTTGCTTAAATTCGCATAATAGGTTGGTTAGGAATATAGAAGCTAACAACCTTACGAAAACAATCGATTTTAGCATGATGAGTAGTTAACCAATTAATCCCTAAAATCACATCAAATGCAAGTATTTCCAAAGAGATAAGATTGACAGTGAGTAACGATGCGATTCTGGATTTGAATCAATGAAGACTTATAAAGCAGTGGATGTAATGAAGGTTTCTCCTAACGGAGTTTCAACAGATAAATCAAAGTCTATTTTCTCCGGAGTCAAATTTAAACGTTGAGCGCAAGTAGGAGAAATAAAAGAATGGGTAGAACCGGTATCAAATAAGGTATTGACTTCACTAGAGTTTATGATTAGATTACCCATGATCACCTCGTTCGGATTCCTCACTTTTTGGGAGGCTACGACAAACGCTCTCCCTTGAACTATCGATTTTTCTTGTCTGGGACGGCCTTTGATGCCTCCATCTCAGCTGGACTTGACTTTCGTGCACGACAAAATCGGGTTAGGTGACCTTCTCTTCCACAATTGTAACATATGGTCGGTGTTCGTTCTCATTCCTTAACAACAGGTGTCGGTGCTGACGTCTTTCCATCATTATTGAATATCCTCTTCTTGAAATTTCCATTTTTATTATCTTGGCCATGATTACCACGAAGTGGTTACCATTTCTGGCATGTTGATTCCCTCCACGTTTGTTGTCACTGCTTCGATGACTGCTACCACTGGTATTATCTATTTTCTGGCTGCTCTCCCTTGGTTGGGTTAACTCATTATCGTGCTCCAATAACTGAGCCTTATATACAACATTTGAATACAAACACAGTTTTTGAGAAATTAGGTAATGAAGTATCTCAGGTTTCAAACCTCTTAGAAACATCCGCGTTATTCTCTCCTCATTATCAACCAATTGGGACATAAACCGGGACAACTCGACAAACTTAGCATCGTACTGTGACACAGTCATATTGTTTTGCTCCAGCTTGATAAAGTCCACCTCCTTCATGTGATGAATACTTTCGGAAAGTACTTGTCGTTGAACAGTTCTTGGAACTTCTCCCAAGATATCTTGATGCGGCGAGGTTGGAATGCGTTTATGAATTCCCACCAATGTCTGCGCCTCCTCGCAACATGAAGGTGGCAAAGGGAACCTTTTACTCCTCGGAGCATCCCAAGACATCAAATATCTTGGTGATCTGCTTTATCCACACCTCCGCCTTAAGTGGTTTTGGCTCTCCCAAAAACTCTGGTGGTCCCAGTTCCTTAAACTACTTAGCGGTGATCATCCGTGAGTTGCCAGTGTTTCAACCTGCATTTTGGACAGAAGTCTCTCTTGCCTGATGTTGCATGAATTACAGAAAGCCTCTGAACATTCTGTCGTTCATCATTTGGCCGGTGTTGTTGTTTACCTGAGGATTATTGCCTACCTAATGCACATTATCCTGGGTATTAATCTATGGTGACTCAATAGTTTCTTGTGCTCCATTGCTAATCTCAACATTCTCGGATGCCATTTTCAAACACTGCCACAAAACAAGGGTTAATTGAGATGCCATATATTATCCCTATATTCTGACCGACCAATTAAATAACAATTAAACTTAGGTAGGTCATACTAGCGAAGGAATTACCCGTCTCTCCCCTCCTAGTTCTAGTCTCACATCTCAGCCAGGGATTATATCCCTAAGCTTTGATACCAACTGTGATGCCCCCAAAATAGGTATACATCACCCATCTTAAGTCGCCAAATACATGGTACATAATTTAAATACAAACTTCTTTTATACAGTACGACAAAAACGTAGCTAAGAGTTTCAACACGGATAATGTCTCGTAGAGAGTATCCAAACTCAAATAAAGTCCTCATTACAATTATTATCACACTATTTCACATAATAGTGAGGACTGCTATATCCACCTATCTGGACCGTCACTCCATTTCCCGACTCGTCCCAGTTATATTCTCATTTCCTGAAGAGAACAATAAAAACAAAAGGGTGAGCTCAAGTAGCACAATAAGAAAAATTATGACTAAGATAATGCAGAATAAATTATTATTAGCTTTCAACAGTGTTAAACTGATAAAATACAATAAACACCAAGTTTAACTGCAGCGGAACAAGCAATCCATTAGAAGCGTCAAGTAGAGCATGATATCTACTATCTTCTATGATTTAAAAAGTTTATCATCAATTTTATCGCTGGGACTTAGCTAAATAAATAATCCACATTACTGAATTATCCATGCACTACGAGCCAAGGATATTCATTATTATCACCAATGGTCATGATCATACCAACAACTGTCCATCAATGCATTACGGGCGAATGAGGACTTTTACCACTTCATTTGTAACATTTCGGGTCATGATTATATCGAATGATCCCTGGTCATAATCATACCAATCAACAGTCCATCTATGCACTACGGCCAAAGATGTCTTTCATAATATAAGCATGAGGATGATGACAATGATTTAAGAATTCAATTAAATGAGAGCAAGGATAAATTTTAATGATTTATAATTCAATTTATCTAGAATTCAATAATGTCCAAATTGTCAATATGATAATGCTTTGTGGAGTAAAATTCAAGAATAATATTGTATTAACAATAATTCGGACAGAAAAAAAATTAATTTTTATCATGAATAATACCCCGTGAATAGTACTTCGTGAATAGTACTCTGGCATGAAAAGATTAAACTTTAACAAGTATGTTCAGAAAAATATCTTTGTGAAACGATACTAAATGAAGCACAAATTTCAAGGATATTCTAATAATTTCAAGGAGTATAGAAGCAATACTTAACAACATGAGTATAGAATTCAAAATCTGAAACGAAATAATATTACTAACATACTACAGAGTATGGAAGAAAATATTATTTCATTCGAATTTTGAACAAAAATAATATCCCTATATGAATACGAAAGAATTAGTACACCTTACCTTAGTAGGAGATTGGATACTGAACAGAATACTCTTCTTCTTTCTCTCTTGATAGAATTCTCTTGTGAGTCGTAGTGAATTAGTGAGAATGAAAGAAAAATTAAGCTTCTATTTATAGAAGATTTCTAGCTTAGCCTTTGCAATGTGAAAAGGCAAGTAGCTTGACGACTGGTGATGTGAAAAGAAAAGTGGTTTGACGCCTATAATGTGAAACAACAAGTGGTTTGACGCCTTTAATGTGAAACGATAATTGTTTCGACGTCTGTAATGTAAAATGACAATTGGTTCGACGACTGGTAAAGGCAATTACTATTGGCGAAAGTGACTCTTAGATGATGACATATGGGCCCCCATAGAATAAACCAAACTTACCACAGATGTCTCATAACAGACTTCTTATTTATATCAAAGGTTGAATAAATATTACCACAAATCATTTTATCTTTAATCAACATATTTTTAATCATCCAACAATTATTCATCATTAATATTATAACTCACAATATTTAACAACCAGATCATTCCCGTAAAAAGGGGGCTTTCAGATAAGGATTTCTCCCTATTAGGCCGTTAATTAGGTGACCAAACTCTCCGCTTTCGATAGAACTTTCTACATCATCGTCGATATTGCAAATAATAATATGAATAACTTTGTCGTCTCAATTATTGATTTAATAATATAAAATATTATGCAGATGATACTGTGATAATAATTGAATCAATAATATGAGATACTACGCAACAATTACTGTAGCAATAATTGAGTATAACTGAGTGACTTCTTACGTAAGCATCAATAATCAATACCATGTGCTACTATGCAACCACGTATATTACTGTACTTTTACCACCTGGTATTTCAACAGTTAACGGTAAAACTTTCGCCGTTATTTTTATAAAAAGATATTTCTGTCGTTTTCTAACTCCGACAATAATTCTGTTGTGGGGTCCACCAATGATTGTGCCATCGTACGAATATTCTCCGACAAAAAGAATATTCCCCGACCAAACGAATATTTTATAACAACTTGATTACTTTACAAAAATTATAAATATTACCCACAACTATAACATTATATCAAATCCACACCATAATATTCAAAATGATATTTAGAGAAAAATAATCTTTATTTATGAAAGTTGGGGTCTTAAACTTTACTTGCTACTATTCACGCACACCATTTTTGAAATAAATTTTCAGCATATTTTTTCACCAACAAAAAGTGAGGCCCACCCATGTTTTTAATAAAAAAAAATATTTATTTCCAAAACTTCTATAATTCATAATAAATAGTCATTTTATCAAAAAAAATACGAATATTATATCCATTCCATAGGAAATTAAATTCTCTACAATTTTGTAGAAGAAAATTTTTCGAAATTTCAAACAGAAAATGCCCGAAATCCACATACGAATGATTTTTAATACCTTCATTCCGATAAAATACCTCAACATTAATCACATCATTTATAACCACAATAAATATATCCATCATTTATATCCACATAAAATAATCATTTCCTTATCATATAAATCAATAATTAATTATTCACAAATAATATTACAGAATCACAATAATGACAACCAGGTCGTTCCTAGGAAAGAGGGGGCTTTTCGATAAGGATTTTTCCTTATTGGCGTGCAGTTAGGTGACCAAACCCCTTTTATAGACAGAAATTCCTTAGACATTGTCAATAATGCTATCTAACAATATTATTCAAATAATATGAATTATTGATCTGATAATGGAGATACTTTGCAGTGACAATTATTGGAACAACAATATAAAATATCAACGTAGCAATTATTGAATCAGAAAAATAAATTATTGACTGTAAAAATTATTGAGTCTTGCCTTCTTACGTAAGAATCAATAATTCAAAAATATTGTACAATATCGTGTCTCTCGTGTAACTACGCCAGACATCGTATTTTAACTCTCGGGTATTCCAATAGTGTTAACGGTAACAACTACGCCGTTATTTATAAAAACTCAAACTTATCGTTATCTTCATCCGACTATTTTCCATTATGGGGCCCATAAATGGCTGCGCCGTCGTACGAATATTCCCCGACAGCAAGAATATTCCACGGCCAAACGAATATTCCCCCATAATAATGAATATTTTATAACCATTTGCTTATTTTGTAATATTTGCACATTTTACCCATAATCAAAGCATTACATCAAATTAACACCTTATTATTCACAATAATAAATAGAGGAAATTCGATTTTATTTATAAAAAGTTGGGGTCTTACAAGCGGCAGGTTTGATTTCCAAAACTCTACTGCCAATATTCTAATTGGTAATGTTTGTACTAGTATTACTATTCAATATATTCATGAGATAAAAAGTGTGCAAGTACTCAATTACAATAAAATATTGCCACCACTAGACACTAGTACACTTAAAAACCTTTTTTGATTTATGTACTCTTAAAATCTACCCCATAAGAAATTCAATATGATCAAATCAATCAAAACTCCGAACAAATGGAATTTAAATAGGATCATAATTAGACATATTCGAATTTGAATTCGTATTTTACTTAAATTTAGAATAATAATTTTTTAGTGTTTAATTGAAATAAATTTATAATTTTTAAAATTATTAGATCGATTTAGGGTAAAAGGTCTTTGAAATTTAAAATAAACATTTCCATAACAGATTTGGACAACATCCTCTATGGATTGTCTAATTATAGGCCTGGTAGGAACGACGTTAGTAATTTGCCATTGTTTCGAAAAAGTTATTTCTTCCCAAGGGATCATTCTGGGAATAACACTTGACTACTAAAAAGATTAGTGTCTATAAGGACAGTATGTCCTTGTTGGCTTTGTTTTCGGATATAAGGGTTTAAAGTAGTTAAAACTTTAAGATGAATACGGAATAATGTGTAAGACCTCAACTTTTTATAAATAAAATCAAATTTCTCTATTTATTATTGTGAATAATAAGGTGTTAATTAATTTGATATAATGCTTTAGTTATGGGTGAAATGTACAAATTTTGCAAAATAAGCAAGTAGTGATAAAATATTCATTGTTGTCGAGGAATATTCATTTGGTCGTGGAATATTCTTGCTGTCGGGGAATATTCGTACGACATCGCAGCCATTTGTGTAACATCCCCAGATTCGGGTCCCAAATCACCACGAATCCGGTGTACTATTTCTATAACTATTGCGGAAGATATAAACATAAATTGTTTATACATTAAACATTACACACTATCCCCAAGGTCGAGAACCTTCACATAATACCTAAATCAATATCCTATCAGACATACAAAGCTATTATCATACATTACTATTACAACTTTAGCTGCACATATAATCCAAAGCTGACTTGTCTTAGACTTTTCTTGTAACCGATGTATTTGTCATAATCTGCAATGTTTATCATGATATAGCAAGGGTGAGCAACAATTTTGCCCAGTAAGTATAAGTTCAATTAAGGATATATCATGATCGAAAGAATTGAATAATAAGTTGGCTAACTTTCTACAATATATACATTGCGAAAGAGCATGAATAAATTTTCATAGTTGAACGAATAATGAACATGAATAAATCAACTGGACCAAATGGAAATGAAGGTAATCAACCTTTCATACCTGATGAATACATGAAATGTGCACAGAGTGAGAATCAATAATTCATAGACATGGTATAATCAATAATGATTAACCCTAAGCATATTTCAAAAATATCAATTCGAGATCGAGTTAGAGAACTTTTTGTACACTATTGATTCTTGAATTACGCTAACCTATATCACTTTTTCTGAAGACCTAATATAGATAATACCGATCTCCAAATATTAGAATATCATCACAGTATAGTACTGTTAAATACAGTTATAATATAACCTAACAAATTACCACATAATCCTATCAGTCTATAAAATACATAAAATTCGATATCAAGTCAAACTATTTCAGTCTGAGTTGAATTCGGTATAATTTCTGACATCCCAAAAAGTCTAGTCAGATAATTCATGAGTCTAATTTCCATAAGACTTTGCCTAAATGCTTTACATTTACCTTAGATAATTTCATTTTCAATTCAAAATATTTTTCAATGACTTATAATAATTTTCGGATAATTATTATCATTTATCATGATTTTTCAATCATTAATATCATATTAATATGAATTAAATACTACTTAATTCCATTATCATTAATATTAATTTATTAATGAAATTCATTACAAAATATTAAAAGTCATAAAAAATAACTTAAAATATTTCCTTACACTTTAATATAATTTCAAATGATTTTTAAAGTATTAAAATCATTTTATGTAATTTATTTAATATAATAATTAAATAAATTAACTATCATTAATATTTAAAAATATTAAAATATTAGTGAAATATATTCCAAATTATTAAAAACCCATTTTTAGGCTTTAAAATAATTTTTACAAATTTATTATGAATTTCTAATATTTATTTTCTATTTAAATTTTCGTTTAAATTTGGGGTCCTCCACATAAACACTTGTAGACGGTGATCTACAAGTCCGATTTGGGACCACTTGGTATTGTTAGAACCGTGACTTCCCGAGATACGTTGTAGGCTCAAGAAACGGTCCATTTGGCACATTATAGCACCCTGAAATCAGGCCACTACCGACTGACCATTACATGCCTTGTAAACATTTTCAGTTTTGGAGTCTTTTACAGAAACGCTTGTATTACGAGATCCACAACTCCGATTGAGGCCCAATCAAACTCGTTGGATCCGTATCTTCTTGAACTACAGTTTTCAGGTATCAAATACCAAATTCCAATCTGTCTAGGTCCCTGAAATCAGGCCCAAAGTGACTGGTCCGCAAGGCTTTCTTCAACAGTTGGTTCATTTTCCAGATTTGGGGTCCTTAACGGAAACGGTTATAAAACGAAATCTACAAATCAGATTTAGGTCCAATAGGTATCGTTGGATTCGTAATTTCCCGAACTACAGTTTTCATGTATCAA
The DNA here is from genome assembly GCA_020205615.1 of Panax quinquefolius. NCBI lineage: Eukaryota > Viridiplantae > Streptophyta > Magnoliopsida > Apiales > Araliaceae > Panax > Panax quinquefolius. Next base: position 12,962,477 of record CM035165.1, on the reverse strand, counting down.
ATATCTATTTTGGTTCTGTTTTGATCCCGGAAAAATGGACAGAAGTGACTGATCAGTAGCTTGTGTTCAACAGTTAAGGTAGTTTAGGATTTAATTCATAACTTGCTCATTTCTTAACATATTTGAGTGATTCAAAAGGAGTTTTTCCCTTAACTCATGTATCTAGCATGATAACATGTTTTAAACCATTAATCACATGAACCCAAAGAATCTAACATAAAAAATATATATATAGCATACAAAGGAAAGCTTTTTCTTAAACCTTTTGGTACAAAACTTGATTTCCTCACTTTGGATCTAACTTTTGATTTCAAAAATACTTTGATACACATATAAAATACCAATACTCATGTAAATCATGAGTTTTTAATGATCCAAAAGAAAAGTTGCTTGGTTCATAAAGATCTAACAAAAAGAGCACAAAAAGTGAAAACTTTCATTTTCTTACATTTTTCTTCTTGCAAGACTTCTTGATCCTTCAAATTAGCTTATGATTTTAAGTTGTATGAAGATCCAAGACCCCTCCTAGACTCCCTATAACTACCGAAATATGCAGCCGCCTTTCTCTCTCTATTGTTCTTAGTTTAGACTTAGGTTTAAAAAATTAACATAATTTAGTGTATATACAATATACATATAACACATATAATTATAGAATATGTAACTCCCAATATAATTACATATACTTATTATCAATTTAATATATAAGTTACAAAAATTAGAATTTTTAATGCCCTAAGGCTTGTTTGGCAAAACCATATTAAAATAATGACTTAATCATTCCTTAAGCCTTTTTGGCAAAACAAGATTAAAATAAGAATTTCAAAAGCTCTAAGGTTTTGTTTGGTAAAATCAAATTAAAACTCTTTTAATAAATATAGTTTATTGTCCCACATTGTTTACTTGGATTTTCATATCCAATCTTAATTAAATAAACTAATTACCACATACTAAATAAATTTTCCACTTAACCAAATATCATAAAATTATAATCTCATTATAATTTTATTTAACAATTAATATATCACTTTAATTATTAAATTACGACATCAATATAGTAACTCATGTAATCTTTAACAACTCTCTAAGCTCATTAAATTAAATTAGAGTATTATTTAATTCACAAATATATACTAACAACAATCACATAAATAAAATATTTATTTAATTTAATAAATATTTTAAATTACAAATAAAATTTTGGATTGTTACATCATTCGCTTCTTACAAGGATTCTGTCCCCAGAATCACAACTCAAATAATTCATTCATCACCGTTAACTTCGTTGGAATACTGGAAATTGGTTTAAAATACGAATATTTATGGTTACACAAGAAGTACATGGTATCGCATAAAGATTTTGAATTATTGATTCTTACGTAAGAAGGCACTACTCAATAATTGTTACTGTCAATATTTTATTTTATTGATTCAATAATTGCTACGTTGATATTTTATATTTTTGTTGTTCCAATAATTGTCACTGCACAGTATCTCCATTATCATATTAATAATTCATATTATTTGAATAATATTGTTAGATAGCATTATTGGCAACGTCTAAGGAAGATCTGTCTAGAAAAGGGGTTTGGTCACCTAATTGCGCGCAAATAAGGAGAAATCCTTATCGGAAAGCCACCACTTTCCTAGGAACGACCTGGTTGTCATTATTGTGATTCTATAATATTATTTGTGAATAATTAATTATTGATTTATATGATAAGAAAATATTTATTTTATGTGGATATAAATGATGGATATATTTATTATGGTTATAAATGATGGAATTAATGTTGAGGTATTTTATCAGTATTTTGTCGGAATGAAGGTATTAAAAATCGTTCGTATGTGGATTTCAGGCATTTTCTGTTTGGAATTTGGAAAAACTTTCTTCTACAAAGTTGTAGAGAATTTAATTTCCTATGGAATGAACATAAAATTCGTATTTTTCTGAAAAAAGGCTAAAAACATGGGTGGGCCCCACTTTTGATTGGTGAAAAAATGTGCTGAAATTTTATTTTAAAAATGGTTGGCATGAATAGTAGCATATAAAGCCATCAGGTAGCAGGTTTGTGACGCCCCCAAAATAGGTATACATCACCCATCTTGGGTCGCCAGATACAAGGTACTGAATACAAATACAACTTAATTATACAACAGTCGTGTAAAAATACGACAAAACATAGCTGAGAGTTTTAATAAGAATATTGACATCTAGACAATATCTACACTCAATGGAGTCCTCATTACATTTATTATCACACTATTCCACAGAATAGTGAGGACTACTAATGCACCATCTAGGACCATCACTCTGTTCCCCGACTAGTCCCAGCTATATTCTTATTTCCTGAAGAGAACAGTGAAAGAAAGGGTGAGTTCAATTAGCCCAGTAAGAAATATTATGACTAAGATAATGCATAATAAATTATCGTTAGCCTTCAACAGTGTTAAACTGATACAATATAACAAACATCAAGATTAACTGCAGCGGAACAAACAATCCATTAGAAGAGTCAAGTAGAACATAATGACTACTATCTCCTCTAGATTTAAAAGTCCATCGTTCATATTTTATACCTGTAATAAAGAATGGAATAATAAAAGAATTTCACCATGTATGCAGTACTTCGCATAGACATGTTATTCTAACATAATAATAAAGAATGGAATAATAAAAGAATTTCACCATGTATGCAAAAGATTACTTACATAGACAAAGTTATTCTAACATAATAATAAATAATGGAACCAGTTAAAGCGTAAACACACACGCATGTGATATTCGGCGGAATAATAAAGAAACGGAACCAGTGGTGAAATTCGCATTTAAGCGAGGATATTTCAATGAGTAATAAAAATAGAATAACAATGAAATCACCGTGCATGCGATAGGCCATATGCATAAAGTTATTCCAGCAGAATAATAAATAATGAAACTGTGTCAAATTAATAATACGACCGATAGGATATATTAAATGAGAATAATAAAGAACGGAATAATAGAAGAATATCACCATGTATGCGGTACTTAGCATAAACAAAGTTATTCAACATAATAATAAAGAATGGAATAATGAAGTTCTCTTCATGATGAATAAGAAAAAAGAATACCCCTTATGAGTACAACAAATAATATTCCTACCTTAGAAGAAGCTGGATATTGGAGTAGTGAAAGTAGCGAATACTTTTTTTCTTTCTCTCAGTATAGTTTCTCTCTCTAGAGTTTCAGTGAATTCATAAGAAATAATGAAGGAATGAGCTTCTATTTATAGGAGAATGGACTGAATAATAACTAATTCATGAACAGTTTAGATTGATTTACTTTTAAACGGACGGTCCATATTGATTTACTATTAAAACTTAAAGCAACGGTCCATACTGATTTACTATTAAAACTTAAAGCAACAGTCCATACTAATTTACTATTAAAACTTTAAACCAACGATCCATATTGATTTACTATTATAACTTTCCACCAGCGGTCCATATTGATTTACTATTATATCTTCAACTAACGGTCTGAAAAATTAGCACATCTCCTCATGGAATAATATTGTACCAAAAAATGATTTGGACTGAAAAGAAATATATCTTACGGGTGAATAATACCCCGTGAATAGTAACTCGTGAATAGTAACTCATGAATAGTAACTCGTGAATAGTAACTCGTGAATAGTAACTCATGAATAGTAACTCGTGAATAGTACTCCGACATAAAAAGTGCCCCAAATACTCGAGTGAACAATACTAGAGTGAATAGTAACCAGATATTTTATGACAACTTGTCTACTTTGAAAAATTTTCAAATATCACCCTTAACTTTAAACTTTTATCAATTTAACTATTTACCAAAATAGAAAAATTGAATACTTTTATTTCATAAAATTTGGGGTCTCACAATCTCCCCTCCTTATGAAATTTCGCCCTCGAAATTTACATACGTACTTGATATTCGAAGAGATGAGAATACCTTGCTTTTTTTTCGGATTGTACCTTCTCCGTTATTTCCTCTCTATCATTATTTTCCATTTCTCATCTCCTGTATTTCAAATATCATTCTAGAATATAGTTTCAAAATAAGAGTTAATTGACATACCACATAATACGCCTATATTCTGACTGACCAATTAAATAACAAATAAACTTAGGTAGGTCATACTAGCGAAGGAATTCCCCGTCTCTCCCCTTCTAGTTCTTATCTCACATCTCAGCCAGGGATCATGTGACAACCGAAATTGTGTAAATTAATTTTAATATTTATTGGATTGAATAAATATTTTTCGATGAATTAATTATTAGATTAAATAATTAATTGATGCAATTGTGATAAATTAATTTAATTATATGTGTTACATTTATTAAATTAATGTGGAGAATTTTTATTATCGAAGTATATGATTATGTGAGCTTATTGTATTAAAAGAAATATTTAATAAGCCTATTGGTATTTTAATTATTAATTAGAGAGTTAATAATTTGACATTAATTATTAATGAGAAATTTAATTATGTGACTATGTGAATTAATGAGAAATTATTATATTTTATTTAAATTAAATTAAATAAGATATTAATTTATTTTATAAAGGAGTGTGACATTATTTTAACTATATGATAAAGTTTTATTAAATTAATTGGTTTTGAAACCAATTCTTGCCAGCCAAACAAGACCCTATAGGGAGTTGATAGCAGTTACCCATGATCGGGTAACTGACCTCTACTGCGTCATTTCATTTCTTTTTATACATCTTTCTTTTCCTTCCTTTTCATTATTTGGCTAAGTCTGGCATAAAATAGAGAGGGAAAAGAGAGAAAGAGTTTGAGAATTTTTTGAGAAAGTTTGTGACTCTGTATTTGAAGTAGAGAGAATTGTCATCCTTGTTCATCTACGCTTGGGTAATTCTCTTCAACCCAAATTCTTATTTTACGTCTTTTAAAGTTTTCATGAATATGGCTTAAAGTCTTCTGTAAAGTTTCTGTAGTTGGAAAGGGTAACAATTATGTGAATATATGTAATAATTCGAGTAGTATAACATGTTTTATATATATATTGCATGATTCCATATCATTAGTTTCATGAAATTATACAGTATATGATTATAGAGTATGTTATATGGCCATATGACCTTATACGTGGTATTTCATGTGTTGATCATATATTATCCCTAAATTTTACACTCGTATGTGATTATGCATGATAAAACGAACAAAACGAAACTTGAATGATTGGTTTTGGCCTCATAATGAATCCGTGGCGTTGAATTCTAGGATTTGTGTTCAACAGTTCAAGAACATCAAGAAGAGTACAATTTGCATTACTTAATTCTTTAATTATATGTTTTAATGGGTTAAAATCACTCTATAAGTGTTGGTTAATGATTATGTATGAATTCTAGCATGTGGGTATGTTTAATTTGGTGAATTTAATGACCATATAGTGTTTATTTACTTTGATTACGTGTTCTTGTGACTGAAATCAAAAACTGGAGTGTCGCATCGCGGCGCCAACTCCAAGTACAATTCTTCACTTGCAGCCACAGTGTACCCACAATGCCTTGAGACTTACACTAGCATGAACGCTAAGCATACACTGCATGACACCAAGACCCGAGTCTGAGAAGTGGTAGGCGCCAAGAACGCCACTTAGCAGAATGGTCCAAAAATGAGTTTTTAAAATGTTTAAGTCTAGCAATGTGTTATTAACCTAATCTAATGTACATAAAAACTTGCTAAACATATAATGAGGAGTTAAAATAAATTCTTAAAACGTCCATAACACAATTATGTGTGAATTGAATGATTGAATGCATAGTTAACTTATTGTTCGTGAAGACTTAATTTTTGACAATAAGTGTAGTAACTGACTAAGTATAGTCATGAATTTGAGTTAGACAAAGAATAAGCTTGTGATGTTTAGTACGTTATAATTGACAGGTATTGTGAACGTAAATGATAGGTAGGATTTAAATCAAAGAACGAGTTTTATTAAAGTGTAATCTACGCACGAGGCAAGTTTCCTACCCCTACTTGTTATCATTGTTCAAGTTAATTATTTACCTTAAGTAAATTCTCATTGCTATTATTCAAGTTCGAATTGTTATATTAAAGATTAATTATCCTTTCAAAGTATGAATTTGTTATACAACATTTGTTCTATTGTATACTTCTTGAGATTATTATTCAATTTGAATATCATTATTGTTGAACCTTGTTAGACTAGTGAACCTTAATGATTCGACTAGTCCATAGTTGATGAACATTCTAAATTTTAGAACCCTTATTGAATTATCCAAACCAAACTTCCCTTGGTGCGGACTCGAATGTCAAACTGAGATGAACAACCCTGCAAAGGGATTTACTTATGCGTTAACGTTAAGGTATTGTTACGCGATATGGTACTAAGGGTGATCCCCTAATCACGAGAAGAAGAGTCCATAGTCTTATGACTGTTAAAGGTTTCAAGTATAACCCTTGATAACCTAGGACATAGTTAAAGGTCTTATGACCCTCAGAAATCTTTTGATTCTTGTTATTCATTCTTGATTCAAAAGTTGAGATTTTATTTCAAAAGTCTTTGATTTATTCGCATGTTATTATTTCATTCTTATATTGTTATACTTGTGGGCAATTGTGCTCACTCTTGCGTAATAATAACGTTGCAGTTAAGAACGAAAAAGCAGACGAACCTTCCACTAGTAAAGGCAAGGGCAAGCTTAGCAAGTAATGAAGATTGATTATTTATGTGGTTATGTAATGATAATTAGAATTGATGTTACTTAAGACTTATTTGTTTATGGTTCCATACAGATGATTTAAGGTTAGAGTAACACAGGATTTATTTATTATGTAGTTGATGTAACCCCATAAGGGAGATTTATTATTATTTCTATCTATTGCATGGTTTGCATTTATTTATGGGTAGATAGATGGATGATGTTTATCTGATGAACACGAATCTGTGGAAATGGAAATCTAGGATTTGGGGTGTCTGAAGTTAGTATCAAAGTATGAGGTTATGAACCTTAGGTGGGGGAACAACCTTAGGGTAGTAGCCTTATAGAAAGAACATAGTGATGGAAAACTCTTATCGAGTTCTAGGAAATGAATTTTTGTAATTCATTGAAGATAATAAAAGACTTTATGTGCTTATGTGTTAAATTATGTGCTCACTAAATGCGACTTAGTAACTAAAAGTCAAAATTTTGTTGTCGGGATGTCGGCGTTGGAGGACTAGTCGGCGGGGAGGAAGAACCCCAGTACCCTCAATACTGCAGAGAGAGGAGCCAGAGACATTCATATCGTTAGGGAACGATTAATGAGAGGAGTCATCTCCATTGATCACCGTTGTTGGTCGGGAGCATGAACACGAGGACCGATCCGAGGAGGAATTTGACGAGGAAGAGGAAGAAGAAGGAGTTTCCTGAGCACTCCATTGATCTTTGAGATATACGACATATTATCTGACCGTAATATAGAGTTACGAGATGAGGTGCAAGATCTGACTAAGCGGGCTATTATTTATTGATTATGTTAGAGCGAAGGAGAGGAGATTTCGACTCTTCACTCACGATTGGAAATATAGAATAGGATTTAGTCCACGAGAAGGGTCAAAACAGAAGATAAGACATGAGAGATAGAAAAGTTGAAGAAGGAATTGAAGGAAAGCTACGAAAGGCGATCATAGCGAGAGGAAATTTGGGTGAGAGAGTCACGTCGTCTTGATCTTTGCGAAGAAGAGGAAGGTCGTGCAAAGAAGGCGAAGCTTGGAGAGACATACTCTACACTTAATCATGCAATGGATGAGGCCCAGGATCAAATTTTGAGGTACCCCATCCAGTACGAAGGACTTCCATCGTACATGCTGAATCGCAGGACGATGTCTCGTATCATGGAAGAAAAGCGTAGCAAGGCTATTCAGCGCCTTGACAGACAGTGATATAATTTGTTTAATTATGTGAAAGACTTAATTAGTTTTTATATGTAAATTCCGATATCTTTATGAACGAAGGAATATTTTAATATTTTAAATCCTGTAGATTCTTTATCTTATGATAGATGATGTAAATAGCAGTGATGCTATCGTTTGATGTTAAAACTCTTGATTTGAATTAAATATATTAAGTTGTTTGAGATGATGTGTTACTTAATTATATTAAATTGTTGAGTTAAGTCTTAACTATTTAGAGAATTTAATAGAGATTTAATAAATGTATATTTTTATGAGAATTATGCCGCAAGAAGAAGACAACAACGTCAACCAAATTTCGGGAAGAGTCTACGAATAACAACAATAACATGATGCTAATCTGTTCGTGATTGGTTAACTTGCTTAGCTTGGAGTAATGAATAATCAACCTCAAGCTCCCCAAATACTACATTTAAAGATTTTAAGGCGGTGGTACCGCTTGAATTTAAAGGTTCTATGAACCCGATCGAGGCTCAAACGTGGGTTATGGAAATGGAGAAGGTTTTCGGCGTCGCTAGGGTTAGAAGACGGAAGACCGCTTTTGCAACGTTTATCTTTGAAGTGCGAAAAGCTAGCTATTGGTGGCAAGCAAACAAAGTGTGAGGAGGTGAAGGTGTAATTACTTGGGAGAGATTTAAAGAGATGTTCTTGAGATGTATTTTCGACCATTTCATGAGAACGGATGGAGTTCAATTTACGGAATTGAAGTAGGGAAATATAAGCGTGATACTGATTATGCGGCTAGATTCAACGAGTTGGCAAGGTTTGCCCGTATCAAGTACTGCAGAGACGAGAGAAAAGCGGAAGATCCGAACAAGGACTAAAGCCTTGGGTATCTGATAAAAAGTATCAATGTTTCGAGATAAACACTTTTCTTTGGAGTCTTTGGAAAAGGCCATCTTATTTGAAGGTGGAAGCGATGCGGTGACCAAGTACAATCAAGATCATCAGAAGAAGAAGAGTGAAGGTGAAGGAAATAACAAGACTAGTGGAAGTGGCACAAGAGGTGGTAATTTTAATCAGAAGAAAAGGTGGAATGAAAACTCATCATCGGGGAATCAACAAGGAAGTCAGAAGAAAAGAATCGAAGCATGCCCGACCTGCGGGAAAGCTCATTTGGGAGTTTGTATGAAGGGAAAAAGAGTGTGCTACAATTATGGCCAGGAAGGCCACATAGCACCTAACTGTACTAACCCAAAGAAGGGAGCTTGTTTCACTTGTGGTTCGAAGGACCATCTGGCAAGAAGGCATCTAAGAAGGGATCGGGAGGGTCGAGGATTAGGAGAAAGCGAGGAAACAACGGTGGAAATGCCTTGACTATCACAGGACCAACCGCATAACAAAACCAAATAAATAGCGGGACTTTCAACATGATGGATGCGAGGATGCGATTCGATCTCGTGATGTGGTGTCTCGGTATCATTCCGATCAATAAAATTAATGCTTATGTATTATTTGATTAGGGTCTTACTTGTTCCTTTATATCAGATGACTTTGCTAAGAATTTAGATTTGCCTAAGGATGAATTGGAATATCCCATGAACATAGAAATTGCGAATAGAGAAATAATCACTGTAAATGCATACATAAGAAGCGTAGAGTGGATATTAAGGGTAATATCATGAGCGTATATCTTATCCTATTCGACTTTGGGGAATTTGGCGTTATATTGGGAATGGGTGGTTATTCAATTCTGAGAGTACGTAATTGATTGCCAAAAAAAGCGTATTAACCTTATGACTCGTCGAAAGGTTGTGTTTTATGGTAGCAAGTAGCCTAGACAAGTGAGTTGTTGATGATGATGCGGCCGGGAAGTTATTAAGACAAATTTGTGTAGGATACTTAGCTTACATAGTCGACAATCGAAAAGAGAATCAGAAGGTAGAAGAAATACCGATTGTGAGGATTTCGTGACGTATTTCAGACGATTTGCGGGACTTCCACGGATAGAGGTAGATTTCATGATCGATTTGGCGCCGGAACCGCTCGATATCGAAGGCACCATACCTAATGGCTTTGTGAGAGATGAAAGAACTAATGGTACAACTACAAGAATTCTTTGGACAAGAAGTACATTTAATCGAAGCGTATCGTAGTGGGGAGCACCGGTGTTATTTGTGAAAAAGAAGGATGGATCGATCTTGCTCTGCATTGACTACGAGAGCTGAATAAGGTAACGATTAAGAACAAATATCCATTACCGAGGATCGACGACTGTTTGATCAATTGAAGGAGCAAGATATTTTCCAAGATAGACTTGAAGCGGTATCATCACTGTTGAAGGTGAGACGGAGGATGTACTGAAGACAACATTCGAACACGCGATATGGTCACTCTGAATTTTAAGTAATGTCGTTTGGTCTTACGAATGCTCCTGCAGCATTTATGAGACTAATGAATGGTGTGTTCAAGCCGTTTTTGGACAAGTTCGTAGTGGTATTTATAGATGACATTTTGGTTTATTCGAAGACCAAGGAAGAACATGAAGATCATTTGAGATTAACGTTGGAGGTATTGAGAAGGGAGAAGTTGTATGCTAAGTTTTTGAAATGTGAATTTTGGATTGAGCGAGTACAATTTCTTGGTCACGTGATCGATAAAAATAGAATTTTGGTAGATCCATCAAAAGTCGAAGACGTGATTAACTGGGATCAGTCGAGAACGCCATCGGAAGTAAGAAGTTTTCTTGGATTGGCAGGATATTATAGAAGATTCATTCAAGTCTTTTCCAAGATCGTAACTCCGCTAACGAATTTAACTCGAAAAATTTGTGAAATTTGTTTGGACGGATAAGTGTAAGGAAAGTTTTCAAGAATTGAAGAAAGGGTTAGTCGACACACATGTTATCTCTTCCGGACGATACATGAGGAAATTTTATTGTTTATAGTGATCGTCGAATAAAGGACTTGGTTGTGTCTTGATGCAAATGGCAAAGTCATTGCGTATGCATCCACAACAATTGAAGGATTACGAGAAGGATATCGACCCACGACTTGGAGTTAGGCTTGCGGTAGTTTTGCTTTGAAAATTTGGAGGCACTTATCTCTACGGGGAGAAGTGTGAAATATATCTGGATCACAAAAGTGCGAAATCTATTTTCACATAGAAGGATTTGAATATGCGTCAAAGAAGATGGTTGGAATTAATTAAGGATTACGACTGTGAGATTTTGTACCATCCGGGTAAAGCAAATGTGGTTAACGACGCCTTAAGTAGAAAGGGTCGTGAGAAATTGATGATGTTGATTGCTCAGGAGGAGCTAATTGCAGAAATGGAGAAACTAGAGTTAGAAGTGAAGTATCCTATGGAGATTGATGAGAAGCTATTTCAGATGCAATCTGGTACAACTCTACTAGATAAAGTAAAGGAGGCTCAGCTTCAGGACGAAGAATGTAAAAAGGTGACAAAGAAGATATCTGAAAAAACTGAACCGAGATTTAAGATGGATAAGGAAGGAATACTGAGATTTGAAAGTAGAATTTTTGTTCTGCCAGTACAAGAGATTAAGGAAGAAATTTTGAGCGAGGCTCATAGTTCACGATATTCGATTCACCCTGGTAGTACCAAAATGTACCAAGATCTTCGACAACATTTCTGGTGGCCAAATTTAAAATGAGATGTTGTAGAGTGTGTTGCCAAATGTCTGACCTGTCAAAAATTAAAAGCAGAGCATCAGAGACTGAGTGGATTGCTACAACCGTTAGAGATCCCAGAATGGAAATGAGAACATATTATAATGGACTTCGTGGTTGGCCTTCCGACGACTTAGAAATGCTACGACGCAGTATGGGTTATCGTTGACCGACTGACGAAATCCGCACACTTCCTTTCGATCAAAATCAAATTCAATTTAGACCAGTTGGCGAGGTTATATGTAAAAGAGGTTCTTTCGAGACACGGAGTGCCGGTGTCAATTGTTTCCGATAGGGATCCGTGCTTCACATCAAATTTCTGGAAACGTCTACAGGAATGCATGGGTACGTAATTGCGAATGAGTACATCTTACCACCCTCAAACAGACGGACAGAGTGAGAGAACGATTCAGACATTAGAAGATATGCTAAGAGCCTGTGTAATGGACTTTAAAGGAAATTGGGATGATCACCTACCGTTAGTAGAGTTTGGCTACAACAACAGTTACCACGCTAGTATAGGCATGTCGCCTTACGAAGCGTTATACGGCAGAAAGTGCGAAACTCCACTTTATTGGGATGAAGTTGGCGAAAGACAATTGCTAGGCCCAGAATTGGTGCAATGAGAGCAGCAGAAATAGTCAAAGTGATCCGAACACGATAGTAGCGACTCAAGATAGCGAGAAGAATCTGTTGATCCACATCGTAAAAATATCGAATTTGAATCAGGTAGTTATGTTTTCTTGAAGGTCTCTCCCTGGAAGGGGAAGATCAGGTTCGGAAAGAAAGAGAAATTAAGCCCAAGATTCATTGGACCCTTTGAAGTACTGCGAAGAATCGGGGAAGTTGCGTATGAGGTAGCCTTACCTCCATCACTCGAGAACGTCCACAACTTCTTCCATGTTTCTGTGTTATGACCCTACAAAGCCGATTACAAGCATGTAACTGAATACGAACCCCTACATTTTGAAAAAGACTTATCTTACAAAGAAATTCTTGTTCAAATTGTCGACAGAAAAGAACAAGTTCTCAGAAATAAAGTAATACCTTTTGTTAAGGTAATTTGGAGGAACCACAACGTTGAAGAAGCTACGTGGGAACTCGAAGAGAATATGATGAAGAATTATCCTCATTTATTTACTTAGATTAGTATAATCGATTCTGGGGACAGAATCTTTGTAAGGGGGGAGAATGTAACGGGACGAATTGTTTGAATTGTGATTCTGAGGACAGAATCCTTTTAAGAGGGGAAAGATGTGACAACCGAAATTGTGTAAATTAATTTTAATATTTATTGGATTGAATAAATATTTTTTGATGAATTAATTATTAGATTAAATAATTAATTGATGCAATTGTGATAGATTAATTTAATTATATGTGTTACATTTATTAAATTAATGTGGAGAATTTTTATTATCGAAGTATGTGATTATGTGAGCTTATTGTATTAAAAGAAATATTTAATAAGCCTATTGGTATTTTAATTAATTTAATTAATAATTAGAGAGTTAATAATTTGACATTAATTATTAATGAGAAATTTAATTTTGTGACTATGTGAATTAATGAGAAATTATTATATTTTATTTAAAATAAATTAAATAAGATATTGATTTATTTTATAAAGGAGTGTAACATTATTTTAACTATATGATAAATTTTTATTAAATTAATTGCTTTTGAAACCAATTCTTGTCGGCCAAACAAGACCCTATAGGGAGTTGATAGCAGTTACCCATGATCGAGTGGCCACGACCTCTCTTCGTCATTTTCATTTTTTTTTATCGTCTTTCTTTCTTTTCCTTCCTTTTCATTATTTGGCTAAGTCTGGCATAAAACAGAGAGGGAAAAGAGAGAGAGAGAGTTTGAGAATTTTTTGAGAGAGTTTGTGACTCTATATTTGAAGTAGAGAGAATTGTCATCCTTGTTCATCTACGCTTGGGTAACTCTCTTCAACCCAAATTCTTATTTTACGTCTTTTAAAGTTTTCATGAATATGGCTTAAAGTCTTCTATAAAGTTTCTGTAGTTGGAAAGGGTAACAATTATGTGAATATATGTAATAATTCGAGTAGTATAGCATTTATATATATATATATATATATATATATATTGCATGATTTCATATCATCAGTTTCATGAAATTATACAGTATATGATTACAGAGTATGTTATATGGCCATATGGCCTTATTCGTGGTATTTCATGTGTTGATCATATATTATCCCTAAATTTTACACTCGTATGTGATTATGCATGATAAAACGAACAAAACGAAACTTGAATGATTTGTTTTGGCCTCATAACGAATCCGTGGCGTTGAATTCTAGGATTTGTGTTCAACAGTTCAAGAACATCAAGAAGAGTACAATTTGCATTACTTAATTCTGTAATTATATGTTTTAATGGGTTAAAATCACTCTATAAGTGTTGGGGTAATGATTATGTATGAATTCTAGCATGTGGGTATGTTTAATTTGGTGAATTTAATGACCATATAGTGTTTATTTCGCTTTAATTACGTGTTCTTCATGAATGGAAATCAAAAATCGAGGTAATCGTGCATGGCGCCAACTCCAAGTACAATTCCGTTGCTTGAATGCCACAGGTACCGGGCCGCTGAGAGACCAGTATACTGACCTGCACTAGCTCCTTGGCCCAAGACCAGTCTAAGACTAAGACAATAACAGGTGCCTGTATTTACCAGCCACTTAGAATGAGAATGGGCCCGAAATGAGTTTTTAAAATGTTTAAGTCTAGCAATGTGTTATTAACCTAATCTAATGAACATAAAAACTTGCTAGACATATAATGAGGTGTTAAAATAAATTCTTAACACGTCCATAACACAATTACATGTTAATTGAATGATTGAATGCATAGTTAACTTATTATTCGTGAAGTCTTAATTTTTGACAATAAGTGTAGTAACTGACTAAGTATAGTCATGAATTTGAGTTAGACAAAGAATAAGCTTGTGATGTTTAGTACGTTGTAATTGACTGGTATTGTGAACGTAAATGATAGGTAGGATTTAAATCAAAGAACGAGTTTTATTAAAGTGTAATCTACGCACGAGGCAAGTTTCCTACCCCTACTTGTTATCATTGTTCAAGTTTATTATTTACCTTAAGTAAATTCTCATTACTATTATTCAAGTTCGAATTGTTATATTAAAGATTGATTATCCTTTCAAAGTATGAATTTGTTATACAATATTTGTTCTATTGTATACTTCTTGAGATTATTATTCAATTTGAATATCATTATTGTTGAACCTTGTTAGATTAGTGAACCTTATTGATTCGACTAGTCCATAGTTGATGAACGTTCTAAATTTCAGAACCCTTATTGAATTAACCAAACCAAACTTCCTTTGGTGCGGACTCGAATGTCAAACTGAGATGAACAACCCTACAAAGGGATTTACTTATACGTTAGCGTTAAGATATTGTGCACAGTATGGTACTAAGGGCTGATCTCCCTAAGTACGAGAAGAAGAGTCCATAGTCTTATGACTGTTAAAGGTTTCAAGTATAACCCTTGATAACCTAGGACATAGTTCAAGGTCTTATGACCCTCAAAAATCTTTTGATTCTTATTATTCATTCTTGATTCAAAAGTTGAGCTTTTATTTCAAAAGTCTTTGATTTATTCGCATGTTATTATTTCATTATTATATTGTTATACTTGTGGGCAATCGTGCTCACTCTTGCGTAATAATAACATTGAAGTTAAGAACGAAAGAGTAGACGAACCTTCCACTAGTAAAGGCAAGGGCAAGTTTAGCAAGTAATTAAGATTGATTATTTATGTGGTTATGTAATGATAATTAGAATTGATGTTACTTAAGACTTATTTGTTTATGTTTCCGCACAGATGATTTAAGGTTAGGGTAACCTAGGATTTATTTATTATGTAGTTGATGTAACCCCATAAGGGGAGATTAATTATTATTTCTATCTATTGAATGGTTTGCATTTATTTATGGGTAGATAGATGGATGATGTTTGTACAGTGAACACCAAAACCTGTGGAAATGGAAGTACCGAATTTGGGGGTGTCACAGATCATATCCCTAAGCATTGATACCAACTGTTACGCCCCCAAAACAGGTATACATCACCCATCTTGGGTCGCCAGATACAAGGTACTAAATACAAATATAACTTAATTATACAACAGTCGTGTAAAAATACGACAAAACATAGCTGAGAGTTTTAATAAGAATATTGTCATCTAGACAATATCCACACTCAATGGAGTCCTTATTACATTTATTATCACACTATTCCACAGAATAGTGAGGACTACTAATGCACCATCTAGGACCATCACTCTGTTCCCCGACTAGTCCCAGCTATATTCTCATTTCCTGAAGAGAACAGTGAAAGAAAGGGTGAGTTCAATTAGCCCAGTAAGAAATATTATGACTAAGATAATGCATAATAAATTATCGTTAGCCTTCAACAGTGTTAAACTGATACAATATAACAAACATCAAGATTAACTGCAGCGGAACAAACAATCCATTAGAAGAGTCAAGTAGAACATAATGTCTACTATCTCCTCTAGATTTAAAAGTCCATCGTTCATATTTTATACCTATAATACTCATCAACAGTTCTTTGTTATACTTAAGACAAATAGAACTTTCATCAATTGTCTTCACCTGAACCACCAAAGATGTTAGTTAAATTCATAATTTATATTTATAATAATGTGAATTAATAGTTCCTTCTTGCCACAAAGGCTTAATAGAACGTTTACTCAATATCCTTACCCCAAAGGCTGAAGATATTCAAATGTAATAACAATGATCATACCAATCAGTTGTCTATCTTTGCACTACGGGCCAAAGATATTCAACTATAAAACCAATGGTCATGATCATACCAATCATTACTGTCGATTGCACTACTGACTAAAGACATTCAACTGTTAACTAATGGTCATGATCTTGCCAATCACATCATTGAATTATCCATGCACTACGGCCAAGGATATTCGTTAGTATCACTAGTGGTCATGATCATGTCATACACCTGTCCATCTTCGCATTACGGGTCAAAGCTATCAAACAACAGATCAACTTTGCACTACATGCCAAAAATATTCAACAACATATCATCTTTGCGCTACAGGCCAAAGACATACAACTGTAAAACCAATAACCAACAGTATAATAAAGAATGGAATAATAAAAGAATTTCACCATGTATGCGATGCCGCATAAGGCGGAGTTATTCCAACATAATAATAAAGAATGGAATAATAAAAGAATTTCACCATGTATGCAGTACTTCACATAGATAGGTTATTCCAACATAATAATAAATAATGGAACCAGTCCCGCCAGAAGCGCATGTGAGGCGAGGATATTTCGATAGAATAATAAAGAAACGGAACGAAGTCGGTGAAATTCATGCTTAGATAGGATATTCTAACAAAATAATAAAAAATGGAATAACAACGGAAATCACCATGCATGTGATAGATCGCACAGACAGGTTATTCCAACAGAATAATAAATAATGGAACCAGGTCAGGTGTTATACGAACCGATAGGATATTCCGACAAAATAATAAAGAATGGAATAATAGAAGAATATCACCATGTATGCGGTACTTCGCATAAACAGGTTATTCCAACATAATAATAAAGAATGGAATAACAGAAGTTCTCTTCATGAATAAGAAAGAAAGAATAACCCTTATGAGTACAACAAATAATATTCCCTACCTTAGAAGAAATTGGATATTGGAGTAGTGAAGTAACATAATACTTTTCTTCTTTCTCTCTATAGTTTCTCTCTTTAGAGTTTCAGTGAATTCGTAAGAAATAATGAAGGAATGAGCTTCTATTTATAGGAGAATGGACTGAATAGTAACTAATTTATGAACGGTCCAGATTGATTTACTTTTAAACGGACGGTCCATATTGATTTACTATTAAAACTTAAAGCAACGGTCCATACTGATTTACTATTAAAACTTAAAGCAACAGTCCATATTGATTTACTATTAAAACTTTAAACCAGTGATCCATATTGATTTACTATTATAACTTTCCACCAGCGGTCCATATTGATTTACTATTATATCTTCAACCAACGGTCTGAAAAATTAGCACATCTCCTCATGGAATAATATTGTACCCAAAAATAATTTGGACCGAAAAAAAATATATCTTACGGGTGAATAATACCCCGTGAATAATAACTCGTGAATAGTAACTCGTGAATAGTAATTCGTAAATAGTAACTCATGAATAGTAACTCGTGAATAGTACTCCAACACAAAAAGTGTCCCAAATACTCGAGTGAACAAATTAGAGTGAATAGTAACCGGGTATTTTATGACAACTTGTCTACTTTGAAAAATTTTCACATATCACCCTTAACTTTAAACTTTTATCAATTTAACTATTTACCAAAATAGAAAAATTGAATACTTTTATTTCATAAAATTCGGGGTCTCACAAGGTTAGTCTGCTATGGCGTTCTAAGCATTTTCCTATAAATAGGATGCTTATTTAGAATTGAAAATCACACCAGAATCATAAGCTTTCTCTCTCTATATTATCGAGTGTATTTTATGAGTATTTAGATACTTTGTGAGTTGCTATTCAGTGCAAGTTTCCTTCAGCCTTATACCTGATATTTCAGCCAGAAGTACAGTTCTTTTGAGGTAAGTGATGTTATTTTCTTGATAATGATATTATTCTTTCAATATCATTATACCGAAATATTGGTATGGATTTTATTGTGGAATTTCTACCTTTTTGTGTCGTGGTTACTATTCACGTATACATCACTATTCACAGAAAAAATGAAATTTTCTTTTCTTTGTCCAAGTTGTCTATTATGGTTACTATCTTTTATTGTATCCATGTTTTGATCTTCATTCTTGAATTTTACTCCACAATGGTTATTATGGAGCGTTTTTGAACTTGGATTATCTAAAGTACGAATCCCTAATATTTGTCATTTTGTCTCACAGGATTCATTTTCTTTATAATATTTTTCATCATCCTCAGTCCTAAATGATGATATTACTAAATATCTTTTGGCTGTAGTGCAAAGATGAATGATTAACTGATGAATATCTTTGGCCCGTAGTGCAAAGATGAATAGGTGTTGAGATGAACATGACCAACTGGTGATACAAATGAATATCTTTGGACTGTAGTGCAAAGATGAATATTTGATTCAAGATATATATTGATTGATGTTACAGGGATAAAATATTGATGATGAACTTTTAAATCTAAGAAGATAGTAGAATTAATACTCTACTTGACTCTTCTAATGGATTACTATTTCCGCTATAGTTGTTGATTAAAAACTTGTTATCTATTATATTCTATCAGATTTTTTCCAGTTGAAGACTAATGATAATGTGTTGTATATTATCTTAGTCATAATATTCTTTACTGGGCTAGTTGAGCTCACCCTTTTCTTTTTTGTTCCATTTTCTTCTCAGGAGGTGAGAACATAGCAGAAACTAGTCGGGGTATGGAGTGATGGTTCAGAATAGTTGTTTTAGTAGTCCTCACTATTTTGTAAAATAGTGTATCAATAATTGTAATGAGGACTCTTTTTGAGTTTATATACTGTCTATTAGATAATATTTGTATTTAAACTCACCGTATATGTGTTGTCGTATTTTGCACGATAATTATATTACTGAAGTTGTATTTGTTTCTGTATCATGTATTTGGTGACTTAGAATGGGTGATGTATACCTATTTTGGGGGCGTCACAATATGGCAAAAGGAGGAGATCCGAGTAGATACTTATATCCATGAGATATAATTCCCATTTCTAAAACTTTTGACAAATTATTATCAGTTAAGGCAACACTTATATTAGGATAAATATTGAAATATACTGGTACATGAGCAAGACTGGTTTCAATAGCACCCATAAGAGAGGCTTTCCAGTTAAGACACCTACCATCTCTAAGTGTGAACTGAATACTGGTATTTTGGCCAAGTAAAGTCAAAGGATTACAAGCTACTTGGACAAGCCCAATATGAACATATTTATATTTTTTCAAAAAGGGATATAAATCATCAACATGCAATACATATAAAATTTCATCATTATTCTATAAAGGAACAACATGTTCAAAGGTTTTAATAATTCTTTTACTGATAAAATCAAAGGTTCCAATTTTATAGATTATTTCTGGTTTGATTTTAGGAATGGTCCATTTATCTAAGGCTTCCTTAACATCCTGATAGGCAATAAGTTCAGTTGCTTCCAAAGTAAAAGATGAGGCATTAGCTACAGTTGTAACTGATGAGGTAGAAAAATTAGTCATTTTTCAAAGTGATCATATATACATAATTTATAAGTAATATATTCATTAATATGACAATAAACTTAACATGGCTCTGATAATATTGATTTTCCAGAATCATCTAGAAAATCCGTGTCTGATCCTTTAGAATCTGTTTATCAAGAGTCTAAAAATCCCAATAATGAGTCTATTAAAAAGGAATACATATTTCTGAAAATCAAATACCTCATGGTATTTATGAAACAAATGCTCCTCAAAATAGAAGACCTTATAGTCCAACTGCTAGTGATATGAATTTTGAATGTTAATGCATTTTTCTCCTAATAGTAAAATTTGACAGTGCTTAAACCAGGAGTTTATGCATGATAAATACCAGAGCTTTAGAAATTGGTACTTTAAAAATAATGATAATGATAAATTAGCATAAATTAAAGCTAATTATTATGCTTATCTGAATAAAAACCAATGTATTTTCTCATTTTCTAAATGGTATTTTAATTTTGTTTCAAAGTCAAAATTTTACACTTGAAGTCAACTGAATGTGTTACCTGGAATTCAAAAGGACTAGATTACCACAAATGGTAGTATAATCCAATCCATTCATCCGCCTCTTAAATCTCTTGAACTTAGCTCAGGAAATAAAAATTTAAAACCTTTAGTTATCAATCCGTATGTTGATATATCTGAAACACCCCGTCAACATAAAGAGGTAAAAATAAAAGATATTTTAACCTTATCTAAACAGAATAATTATACTAATTTATTCCTTCAAACTGTAGGAAAACAGTTAACCAGGATAGAAGAACAAATTTATCATATTAGTGATAATTGTCAAGTTATTCCTCAAAAGCTTGATCATCAACCTGTAACCATTAAACCACCTTTAGAATTCAGTAATTTTAGGATGAAATCTTCTAAATCTGATGATGAGTTTATTGATAATCTTTTAAACAAAATAAAAGATTTAAAAACTACAACTGCATCTACGTCTCAGATTAACATGATGTCTAGCCAACCCTCTTCACATACAATTAATAATAATACTAATGATGAGGAAGAATCTGATGACATTTCCCTTCTTCATATTTTGGAAATCCAAAATAATTTTCAGGAAATGCAAAATATTAATAAAACCACTTACAGCCAGAAACCTATAAATCGTATGGCTTTATATGGACCTAGTAGGTATTATTACCCTAGACTTACTCCCCAGGATATTTTGTATGATGAAGGCTTTCTTCATTCTCAAAAATCTTACTATGGTAAAACCATTTATGAATGGAATATTGATGGTAAGACAGAATATTAAATTTATAAAACCATTCATCATATCATGATGTATGCAACAGTCTACAAACAAAATGATAATACAGACCATCAGATATGTCGTTTCTTAGTACATGGATTTACCGGCATTCTTAAAGGATGGTGGGATAATGCGCTTACTAAAAAAATAAAGAACTGGAATTCTTCAATCCTATAAGAATGAAACTGATCCTATTACTAAACTTGAAACAAAAAGAGAAGATGCTTGTTACACCTTAGTACAAGCAGTCATTCATCATATTGTTAGACCAGGACTTATGAATACTGATAGAAGTAGAGAACTCTTACAGAATCTTCGTTGCCCATCCTTAACCCATTTTAGATGGTATAAGGATGTCTTTTTAATGAAATTTATGCAAAGACCTGATGCCAACAGTGAACATTGGAAAGCCAAGTTAATTGATGGACTTCCTACTTTTTTTGCTGAAAAAGTCTGTAAAAAATTAATGGATAAACATGACCGCATGAGTATTCCTTATGACTAGTATTCTTATGGCTATCTTATTTTCGTAATTATTGAAGAAGGATTATCATTATGCAATGATATGAAACTTCAACAATTAATGAAAAAATAGAATCTCACCAAAAGACATGAAATAGGAGAATTTTGCGATCAATTCTCTTATGACACAAAATTACAGTAACCCCATAAGGCTAAAAAGCAGCAAAGTTCGAAGCCCTCCAAACATTACCGAATGCACTCTTCTAAAAAATCTTCTAAAAACAAAACCCCTGAAAACTCACAAAGAAGAAGAAGAACAGTAGTAAAAAAGATAAATCTAAAATTCAATGTTATAAATGTGGTAAAACAGGACACTTTGCTAACAAATGTAAATAAAAAATAAAATAGAAACTTAATGAAATTTCTCTTGATGAGGACATTTAACAATAAATTCTTAATTGTTTATCCAGCAGTAATTCAGAACCATGTTCAGATGATGATTTAGCTGAAATCTATTCTGAATCTGGCAATGAACAATGTCAAACTTGTACAATTAATAATTATAATACAACTACTGAAGCTGACTATTGGAAAGCTATCATCGAAATGAATGGTTTAGATATTGGAGGATTTAGTATCAATGTCTTAACTGTCACTCAGAAATCTCTTCTCGACTTAGTCGATCAAATTAAGGATCCGAAGGTTAAATTAAAATTTCTGGAAATCTGTTATAAAAATCAAAAAACAAAAGAAATTCTTCCTATTGAACAATATAGCATGAGGGAAGTTATGAAACTAATGCAAAACGTTTCTACCACTGAAAAGCCTACTACGATCAAGGATCTTAAAAGTGAAATAAATATTTTAAAATCTGAAATAAAACAGTTACAAATTACTAATGTTATTATTTTTTAAGATTTAAATAATATTAAACAACAGTTAAACCAAAAACAAGATAATAATATAGATTCCTCTAAACCTGAATCTTCTGATAAACCAGAATCTTTCGAACAATATCTGATGCTTATGAATCAAGTAGTCTTTCAGAAATGGTATATCAGGATTACTTTTGTTATCAAACCTTATTTTATTATTAAAGATGTCATTGCCCTAGTTGATAGTGGTGCTGACATGAACTGTATTCAAGAAGGATTAATTCCTACTAAATACTTCCAGAAAATCACTCAATCTTTGACTAGTACAAGTGGAAATACCATGAATATTAAATATAAGATTCCTGAAGCCTTAATCTATAATCAAGGTTTATGTTTACCTACTTCTTTTGTTCTTATCCGTAATATGAATCAAAGTATCATATTGGGCACCCCTTTCTTATGTCTTTTAATGCTTATTTCAAAGATTGATACTTTGGGAATTCATACTACTCTTAACAACAGGAATATTGTGTTTGAATTTATAACATAACCTTACACTAAAGAATTAAATCAAGTCAAACACATGATTTATTCTAAAGAAAAACAGATAAATTTTATTCAAAAGGAAATAAAATTTCTTACTACAGAATAAATAATTTTACAACTTTCTTTACAGGAAAAAATAAAGCTTATTCACAAAACTCTTCAAACTAAAATCTGTAGTGATGTCCCTATTGCTTTCTGGAATAGGAATACCCATATTATTTCTCTCCCCTATATCCCTAATTTTAATGAGAAAAATATTCCTACTAATTCTCGGCCCAGTCAAATGAAAAAGGAATATTTACTTCTTTGCAAAACTGAAATTGAGTCTCTTAGACATAAAAAATTAATAAAGCCTAGTACTTCTCCCTAGAGTTGTACAACCTTCTATGTTAATAAAAATTCAGAAATTGAACGAGGAACTCCTAGACTCGTTATCAATTATAAACCGCTTAATGAAGCCCTTCAATGGATTAGATATCCAATTTTGAATAAAAAGGACCTTCTGGACAGACTTCATGATGCCACTATTTTCTCTAAGTTTGACATGAAATCAGGATTTTGGCAAATACAAATTAGAGAATGATATTTGGCGTCAAAAATGGACCTTCTGAATTTTAACATATCATGAATGATATTTTTAATCCTTTTATTGAATTTATTATTTGTTATATTGATGATGTCTTAATTTTCTCTTCATCTATCGACCAATATATTAAACATTTAAATATTTTTAAAAATATTATCATAGAAAATGGTTTTGGTAGTTCTGCCCCTTGAATGAAACTTTTCCAAACTAAAATCAGATTTCTTGGACATAATATTTCCAATGGAACTATTATTCCAATCGATAGATGTATTGAATTTGTATCTAACTTTCTGGATGAAATTAAAGATATTAATCAACTGCAAAGGTTTTTAGGCAGCCTTAATTAAATTTGAGATTATTACCCGAATCTTTCCTAGGATGTTGTTATTCTGTATACTCGGTTACGGAAAAATCCTTTACCTTGGACTACTGAGCATACTGATGCAGTAAAAAAGATCAAAATCAGGGTCAAACAGCAACCTTTTTTATCTCAACCTAATCCTGAATGGAAGAAGATCATTCAAATTGATGCTTTTAATACAACATATGGTGGAATTCTTAAGCAATTTAATCCTAACAGTAAAAAAGAGGGTCTTATCTGTTTTACTTCAGGAGTCTGGAAAGGACCTTCTTTAAATTATCCCATAATAAAAAAGAAATGTCTTTCAATTGTTAAATGCGTTTTAAAATTTCAGGATGATCTTTTAAATCAACACTTTTTAATCTGAGTTGATTGTTCAGCTTCTAAACAAATATTTAAAAAAGATGTTCAAAATTTAGCATCCAAACAGATATTTGCTACTTGGAAAAGTACTTTATCCATATTTGACTTTGATATTAAATATATCAAAGGAAAACATAATTCTCTACCAGATTTTCTAACCAGAGAATATTTGTAGAAATGACCAGTAGAGGCCGTGGCCGCGGTCAACAAGGCCGAGGCAGAGCTAATCTGTATTATACAGAATTTCCTAGTTTAAATACTCAATCCAGTAATTCTTTGGCTTCTTCTAGCCATCCTACAGTAAAAGATATTCTTCTATTACCAGAACAGTACATTCCAAACAAATATGTGGAAGAAACAGTATCGATCATTGACCAGAATGATGAGAAATGGATGGAAGATCCATGGGAAATCAAGAGATATTATTTAATGACTCAACAATTTCCTCCTCGTTTCAACCAGTATCGATATGTTTATGAACATATTATCATTGAAACAACATCAATGGACATTAAGCATATGCTTCATGATCCTACTAAGCCAACCAGTCCAATCCAATACAGTAAAACAACTATCAAGAGCATCATGCCTCTTGCTAATTGGGGAATCAGTCCCCATACTACTCGTACTATTGAGAATAGCCATACAGAAACAAAATACAGCTATTGGGATTATATTGATTCCTTTACGTAGGTATTTTATTACCAGAACCCTATTCATAACCATACTTGGTTTATCCGTATATGTCCTGATCTTCTTAAAAATGAAATTCCCAACTGGTTTTTCATTTGGTGGGATAAATTCAGTATTACTATTGAAACTTTACTAGAATCAGTTCAAATAGCATTCAAGGAATGGCAAGTTGCTTATGCACATATACCAGTAAACAAAGAATTATCTATGCATAAATTACTTGCCCATTTCATAATCCGTTTTGGAATCCCCTGGATTTGGAAATGGGATTTTCAATGTGACTATCAGAATAAGATTCCCCGCTTTAAAAGGGTATTTTTTTACCAAATGGTGGGATAAAGAACTTAATCCTACACTACCAGAACTTCTCAAGACCATTAAGAATCATACTCAAGCCTGTCTTGATGTCATCCCTCAAAGCCTCCTAGCACTAGCACCATCACCATCACCAGTTAATCCTTTTATCAAGATTCAAGCAGATTTAAAATAGAAGTTTCCTAACCTAACTGAAACTGAATTAATAGT
This sequence comes from Panax quinquefolius, assembly GCA_020205615.1. Taxonomy (NCBI): domain Eukaryota; kingdom Viridiplantae; phylum Streptophyta; class Magnoliopsida; order Apiales; family Araliaceae; genus Panax; species Panax quinquefolius. The sequence goes on along the minus strand of CM035165.1, from coordinate 12,936,851 downwards.
TAAAACTATGGATTATATGAAAACTCAATTTTTACAATCCTTAGTCTAGGATGATTGTTCCATGAAAACTGTTAGTAGTAATGAAGGATCTGAACATGATGACAATGAGTTCAGCGTCTTAGCTGGAGAAAGTCAAGAACCGGAACCCACTATGGGAGATTTTTGGGATTCTCTTACCTCCATGATTTCTAAAAATATGGAGCAAGACAAAAAAGGAAAAGGAAAAGCATAAAGCTATTCTCCACTACAGAAATGCCCAATAATCAGAAAAGGACAACCACAGTATCTCCACGATCAGAAAAGAGAAGCCAACTGCTCTCAATTATCAGAAAACGACACCAGTTGTCCTCAATAATGCTCCACTCAACTAACAAGCTTTTCTACTTCTTACGACTGAGAGTTAAAGAAGAAAGATAAGGATTGCCTTACGAATCCACTTACTAGGACACGCTTCAGTCCTTACTTATCTTCTTTCTTGTATAAATTGGGAGCCCTCACCCATGTTGAGGCAGAACTTTTCTATGCATTTTCCTCTGTACTCTATCTCTCCCTTGTAAACTATTTAATATATAAAGTTTGAAGTTTGAAGATCTGAATAGCTCTTCTATAAGTTTTAATTATTGCTTCTATTAATTATTATGTTTCCTTACTTGAGCTTTTAGATTATCATACTGATAACAGTAATCGTTATAAAACAACATATCAAACTGCTATAGATAACTATAATCGTTCTTATTTCTTAGAACAGCTTAATAAATCATAACGGTTAATAGTTTTAACTAAAGAAACTATATAGGAAGAAACCTGTCGGTTTATAGTTTTGGGTAGACCCACAAATCAACAGTAATCTTATGAGATCATATATGTGATAATTTATTTGTTAATATATATTCAATATGCCTTTAAAATATTCATGCAATTTTATTAAACAAGACAGAATTGGGTTAATATTTGATTAAGTGAAACGTCAGCCAAGTCGCATTTAAGACTTTGCCTTTAGCCGTGTTATGGCGTTGTGGCTTTTATCCTTTGTAAATCGTTGACAGACGTGATTGATTAATATTCTCTCTGGATCCTGCCTCATATGAGATCATATATGTGATAATTTTTTTGTTAATATATATTTAATATGCATTTAAAATATTCATGCAATTTTATTAAACAATACAGAATGGGGTTAATATTTGATTAAGTGGAACGTCACCCAAGTCGCGTTTAAGACTTTGCCTTTAGCCGTGTTATGACGTTGTGGCTTTTTTCCTTTATAAATCATTGACAGACGTGCTTGATTAATATTCTCTCTCGATCCTGCCTCCTTTGGTATCAAAGCCATGTTAAGTTTATTGTCATATTAATGAATATATTACTTATAAATTATGCATATATGATCACTTTGAAAAATGACTGATTTTTCTACCTCATCCGTTACAACTGTAGCTAATGCCTAAACTTCTACTTTGGAATCAACTGAACTTATTGCCTATCAGGATGTTAAGGAAGCCTTAGAAAAATGGACCATTCCTAAAATCAAACAAGAAATAATCAATAAAATTGGAACCTTTGATTCAGTAAAAGAATTATTAAAACCTTTGAACATGTTGTTCCTTTACAGAATAATAATGAAATTTTAAATTTATTGCATGTTGAAGATTTATATCCATTTCTTGCAAAAATATAAATATGTTCATATTGGGCTTGTCCAAGTAGCTTTCAAACCTTTGACTTTACTTTGCCAAAATACCAGTATTCAGTGAACACTTAGAGATGGTAGGTGTCTTAACTGGAAAGCCTCTCCTATGGGTGCTATTGAAACCAGCCTTGCTCATAGACATGTATATTTCAATATTTATTCGAATTTAAGTGTTGCCTTAACTGATAATAATTTGTCAAAGTTTTAGAAATGAGAATTATATCTCATGGCTGTGAGTATCTACCCGGATCTCCTCCTTTTGCCATATTATTCCGTATTCATCTTAATGTTTTAACTACTTTAAACCCTTATATCCGAAAACAAAGCCAACAAGGACATACTGTCCTTATAGACACTAATCTTTTTAGTAGTCAAGTGGCTATTCCCAGAATGATCCCTTGGGAAGAAATAATTTTTCCGAAATAGTGGCAAATTACTAACGTCGTTCCTACCAGGACTATAATTAGACAATCCATAGAGGTTGTTGTCCAAACCAGTAATGGAAATGTTTATTTAAAATTTCAAAGACCTTTTACCCGAAGTTGATCTATTAATAATGTCTCTTATAATATTGATTTTCCAGAATCATCTAGACAATCTGTGTTTGATCCTTTAGAATCTATTTATCAAGAGTCTAAAAATCCCAGTAATAAGTCTATTAAAAATGAAGACTAAATAAAAGGAATACATATTTCTGAAAATCAAATACCTCATGGTATTTATGAAACAAATTCTCCTCAAAATAGAAGACCTTATAGTTCAACTGCTAGTGATATGAATTTTTAATGTTATTAGATTTTTCTCCTAATGGTAAAATTCGCCAGTGCTTAAACCAGGAGTTCATCCAGGATAAATACCAGAACTTTAGAAATTGGTATTTTAAAAATCATGATAATGATAAATTAGCATAAATTAAAGATAATTAATATGCTTATCTGAATAAAAATCAATGTATTTTATCATTTACTAAATGGTATTTTAATTTTGTTTCAAAGTCAGAATTTTACACTAAAAGTCAACTGAATGTGTTAACTAGAATTCAAAAAGACTGGATTACCACAAGTGGTAGTATAATCCAATCCATCCATCCGCCTCCCACGTCTCTTGAACTTAGCTGAGGAAATGAAAATAAAAGATATTTTACCCTTATCTAAATAGAATAATTATACTAATTTATTCCTTCAAACTGTAGGAAAACAGTTAACCAAGATAGAAGAACAAATTAATCATATTAATGATAATTGTCAAGTTATTCCTCAAAAGCTTGATCTTCAACCTGTAACCATTAAACCACCTTTAGAAGTCAGTAATTTTAGGATGAAATCATCTAAATCTGATGATGAGTTTATTGATAATCTTTTAAATAAAATAAAAGATTTAAATACTATAACTACATCTACGTCTTTGATTAACATGATGTCTGGCCAACCCTCTTCACATATAAGTATTAATAATACTGATGATGAAGAAGAATCTGATGACATTTCCCCTCTTCATATTTTGGAAATCCAAAATATTTTTTTGGAAATGCAAAATATTAATAAAACCACTTACAGCTAGAAACCTATAAATCGTATGGCTTTATCTGGACCTAGTAGGTATTATTACCCCAGACTTACTCCCCAGGATATTTTGTATTAAGAAGGCTTTCTTCATTCTTTAAAATCTTACCATGGTAAAACCATTTATGAATTGAATATTGATGGTATGACAAAATATCAAATTTATAAAACCATTCATCATATCATGATGTATGCAACAGTCTGCAAACAAAATGATAATACAGACCATCAGATCTGTCATTTCTTAGTACATTGATTTACTGACATTCTTAAAGGATGGTGGGATAATGCGCTTAATAAAAAATAAAGGACTGAAATTCTTTAATCCTATAAGAATGAAACTGATCCTATTACTAAACTTGAAACAAAAAGAGAAGATGTTTGTTACACCTTAGTACAAGTAGTCATTCATCATTTTGTTAGACCATGACTTATGAATACTAATAGAAGTAGAGAACTCTTACAGAATCTTCGTTGCCCATCCTTGACCCATTTTAGATGGTATAAGGATGTCTTTTTAATGAAAGTTATGCAAAGACCAGATGCCAACAGTGAACATTAGAAAGCCAAGTTTATTGATGGGCTTTCTATTTTCTTTGCTGAAAAAGTCCGTAAAACATTAAGGGATAAACATGACCGCAAGAGTATTCCTTATGACCAGTATTCTTATGGCCATCTTATTTCAGTAATTATTGAAGAAGGATTATCATTATGCAATGATATGAAACTTCAACAATTAATGAAAAAATAGAATCTCAACAAAAGACATGAAATTGAAGAATTTTGTGATCAATTCTCTTATGACACAAAATTATAGTATCTCCGTAAGGCTAAAAAGCAGTAAAGTTCGAAGCCCTCCAAACATTACTGAAGGCGCTCTTCTAAAAACTCTTCTAAAAACAAAACCCCTGAAAAACTCACAAAGAAGAAGAACAGTACTAAAATAAATGTGATAAAATAGGACACTTTGCTAACAAATGCAAATCAAAAATAAAATAGAAACTTAATGAAATCTCCCTTGATGAGAACATTCAACAACAAATTCTTAATTGTTTATCTAGCAGTAATTTAGAACCAAGTTCACATGATGATTTAGCTGAAATCTATTCTGAATCTGGCAATGGTTCTGGCAATGAACAATGTCAAATCTATATTATTAATAACTGTAATACAACTACTGAAGCTGACTATTGGAAAGCTATCGTCGAAATGAATGGTTTATATATTGGAAGACCTAGTATCAATGTCTTAACTGACACTCAGAAATCTATTCTCAACTTAGCCGATCAAATTAAGGATCCGGAGGTTAAATTAAAATTTCTGGAAATCTGTTATTAAAATCAAAAAATAGAAGAAATTATTCCCATTGAACAATATAACATGAGGGAAGTTATGAAACGAATGCAAAACGTTTCTACCATTTAAAAGCCAACTACAATCTAGGATCTTAAAAGTGAAATAAATATTTTAAAATCTGAAATAAAATAGTTACAAAATACTAATGTTATTATTTTTCAAGATTTAAATAATATTAAACAACAATTAAACCAAAAACAAGATAATAATATAGATTCCTCTAACTCTAAATCTTTTGATAAACCAGAATCTTTCGAATAATATCTGATGCTTATGAATCAAGTAGTCTTTCAGAAATGGTATATTAGGATTACTTTTGTTATCAAACCTTATTTTATTATTAAAGATGTCATTGTCCTAGTTGATAGTGGTGCTGACATGAACTGTATTCAAGAAGGATTAATTCCTACTAAATACTTCCAGAAAATCACTCAATCTTTAACTAGTGCAAGTGGAAATACCATGAATATTAAATATAAGATTCCTGAAGCCTTAATCTATAATCAAGGTTTATGCTTACCCACTTCTTTTGTTCTTATCCGTAATATGAATCAAAGTATCATATTGGGCACCCCTTTCTTGTGTCTTTTAATGCCTATTTTAAAGATTGATACTTTGGGAATTCATACTACTCTTAACAACAGGCATATTGTGTTTGAATTTATAACAGAACCTTATACTAAAGAATTAAATCAAGTCAAACACGTGATTTATTCTAAAGAAAAATTGATAAATTTTATTCAAAAGGAAATAAAATTTCTTACTACAGAACAAAGAATTTTACAACCTTCTTTACAGGAAAAAAATAAAGCTTATTCTCACAAAACTCTTCAAACTGAAATCTGTAGTGATGTCCCTAATGCTTTCTGGAATAGGAAGACACATATTATTTCTCTCCCCTATATCCCTAATTTTAATGAGAAAAATATTCCTACTAAGTCTCGACCCAGTCAGATGAAAAAGGAATATTTACTTTTTGCAAAATTAAAATTGAGTCTCTTTGACAGAAAAAATTAATAAAGCCTAGTACTTCTCCCTGAAGTTGTACATATATCCTTCTATGTTAATAAAAATTCAAGAATTGAACGAGGAACTCCTAGACTCGTTATCAATTATAAACCGCTTAATGAAGCCCTTCAATGGATTAGATTTCTAATTCTGAATAAAAAAGACCTTCTGGACAGACTTCATGATGCCACTATTTTCTCTAAGTTTGACATAAAATCAGGATTTTGGCAAATACAAATTAGAGAACATGATACATATAAAACTGCTTATACAGTACCCTTTGGCCATTATGAATGGAATGTTCTTCCATTTAGTGTCAAAAATGGACCTTCTGAATTTCAAAATATCATGAATGATATTTTTAATCCTTTTACTGAATTTATTATTTGTTATATTGATGATGTCTTAATTTTCTCTTCATCTATCTACCGGCATATTAAACATTTAAATATTTTTAAAAATATTATCATAAAAAATGGTTTGGTAGTTTCTGCCCCTAAAATGAAACTTTTTCAAACTAAAATCAGAGTTCTTGGACATAATATTTCCAATGGAACTATTATTCCAATCGATAGATGTATTGAATTTGCATCTAAATTTCTGGATGAAATTAAAGATATTAATCAACTGCAAAGGTTTTTAGGCAACCTTAATTACATTCGAGATTATTACCCGAATCTTTCCCAGGATGCTGCTATTCTGTATACTCGGTTACATAAAATTCCTTTACCTTGGACTACTGAGCATACTGATGCAGTAAAAAAGATCAAAACCAGGGGTCAAACAGCTACCTTGTTTATCTCTACCTAATCCTGAATGGAAGAAGATCGTTCAAATTGATGCTTCTAATACAGGATTAAGTGGAATTCTTAAGCAATTTAATCCTAACAGTAAAAAAGAGGATCTAATCCGTTTTACTTCAGGAGTCTAGAAAGGACCTTCTTTAAATTATCCCACAATAAAAAAGGAATGTCTTTTAATTGTTAAATGCATTTTAAAATTTTAGGATGATCTTTTAAATTAACACTTTGTAATTCGAGTTGATTGTTCAGCTGCTAAACAAATATTTAAAAAAGACGTTCAAAATTTATCATCTAAACAGATATTTGCTACTTGGAAAAATACTTTATCCGTATTTGACTTTGATATTGAATATATCACACCTTTTCAGGTGTTAGGTGAGACAGCAGTGTGTTGTGTCAGTGGGCCAGACTGTAAATCAGAAGTTGTGCAAAAAGTCTCTATCAAAGCTCAGAAATGTCAAACGCGTTTAATGCTTCAACGAATGTCTTCAACGGATACATTTCAAAGACCTCATATATGCAAAACATCAGTAGATGATAGAAGCAAGCAAGCATTAAACAAAAACGTTGAAGAACACTTAACGCTCAACTCTACGAAAAATCTTTCGAACACGAGCTTAACGGCAACTGAGTAGCACTATTGAAGAACTCATCAACTACTATCAAGTGAAGTAAGAAGTTCTAAGTCAGAAGGACTTGAAGAGTTCTAAGTGAACTAAGAAGTACCAAGTCTGCTGGACTTGAAGAGTTCAAAAATGAACTAAGAAGTTCCAAGATTGCTGGTCTTGAAGGAATAAGTGAGATTCAGAAAGTGTAAAGATATCCTTAGTGGATTTCCTACTCGAGAAGTAGAAGAGTGGACTACACGCTTTAAGTGCTCTGAACCACTTAAAATTGATGTGTCTCTTACATTCTTGCTATAACTGCTATAATTGGCATAACTACTTCACTCTTATTAACTCACTATATCTTAAAGGGAGAACAAACAAATCTTAATTCCTCTGTGTTTAAATCATTATCAAAACTAACAAAGAATTTTGAAAAGAATTTAAAATATCTATTCAACCCCCCCTTCTAGATAACTATTATGCCTCTGGGAACTAACAATTGGTATCAAAGCAGGTTCTATCAAATAGCCTACAAAGCTTAAGTAGATCCAATGGCACATCTGATAAGCGAGTCAAAGACTGGAGGAGGCAGCAAGCCACCTATGTGCAACAAAGACAAATTCGCCAACTAGAAAGTTCGTATACAAGCATACATGGATTAAATAGATGAAGATCTATTTGAAACTGTCCAGAATGGGCCCTATGTTCCTACAAAGCTTGCACCAACTACAGATGACCGAAACAGAATTCAGATCAAGGTCAAAGAAGAATGGACAGATAACGAAAAGAAAGATGTTCAACTCGACAAAAAGGCCAAGAACATTTTGTTCCAATCTTTAGAAGATGATCTATTTGAAAATGTGGTCAATAGCAAAATAGCAAAGGAATTATGGGAAGCATTGCTCATCATGCATGAAGGAACAAAAGAAGTCAGAGAAAATAAGCAATCTCTCCTAACTCAGCAATATGAAATGTTTGCACTCGTTCAAGGAGAAAATGTCACTTCCACCTATGAAAGATTCAATATACTGCTATACTCTTTCCGAGCCTATGGAAAGATCTATCCAAATAAAGATTTAATCATAAAGTTCATGAGAGCTTTACCTAGCAAGTGGGATACCAGAACCACTGCCATCAGAGAATCAAAAAATCTTCATGAAATGACTATTCAACAGTTATATAGGAACCTTCTTACGTATGAACTGGAGCTGACTCAACGAGAAGAGACTCTATCTGAAGGAAGAAAGAAGGATAAAGGGGTTTCTCTCAAAGAAACTGACAACATCTCCAAAGCCAATACTAAAAATGACTCTGACTATGATGAAGATGATGATGAGGACTTCGCAATGCTGGTAAGAAGACTTAGAAGGTTCATGCGTCAAGGCAGAACAAGTAAACCAAAGAAAGTCAACAACTACAGCAGTCAGGAGCAGATAAATGATCTATGCTACAACTGCAAGAAGCCTAGCCATTTCATTACAAACTGCAACAAACCACTTAGAGAAGAACTGAAGAAGAAATCAAATTCAAAGGCAACAAAAGACCTCAGAAGAAAGATAAAGGTCTAGTGGCTGAAGGATCGTGGAGTGACTTAGACAACTATTCAACTCCCGAATCTGGAGATGACGAAGATCCTCAAATGGCAAATCTTTGCCTAATGGCCAAGCATGCAAAGGACAAACAAAACTCCAACATACATGAAGTAAGTATAGATGAGGTATTTGACTTTAACTCTCCTGATGTAGACGTTGATGATTTAAGAACTTCACTACATGGCATAACATCGAATTTGCATCAATACATGAAAGGGTTCAGAGTTCTGTCTAAAGATTATTCTCTTCTTCAAAAGGAGAAAGAGAAAGTTCAGGAAGAACTGGAAACAGTCCTTTTAAGAATTGACTCTCTCTCTCTCTCTCCAAGTTTGAAGTTGATAATAAGCTCTTAAAATAGACCAATGAGATCAATGCACATAGAGAGTAAAGTCTAACCTCTAAAATTAAGGAACTAAAAAGGACAATCTCTACATGGAATAAATCCTCTTTATCCATTGACTCACTGATCTCTAGTCAGAGAAGTGCATCTGACAGAATAGGTTTAGGCTTTGGGGAATCCACCTCAGAGCCATATGTGGAAAAGATAAAGGAAACTAGCTCTATTAATGCTTCAAGTTTTAGTAGAAGCATTACATTTGTGAAATCCTCACAGAATGAAGAACCAGTCCAACCCTGATCTTCTAATTTAATCCATATTTCAAGGAATAAAGGATCCCATGCTGGCCTGGGTTTCAGAAAAGAGAAGAGTAACCTAGTCACTACTTTCTAACCTCGAAGGATCATAGAGTCGAGTAAAATCAACTCCACAAACCAACTGGGAAGGAACAGTAGAGGTAAGCTTCACTCCTCATAAATCATGAAACACGAGGACACATGGAAGAAGGAGAACCAGTATAAAAGAAGGATGGCTGAGAATCCACATAAGTCCAAATGGAGGAAGAATCCACATACACATACAAACATGCATCATATTAGATGTTTTATATGTAATAAGGTTGGTCATAAGGCTGATATATTCTATCATAATCCTTTGTATGTGAGACCCAAAATCAAGCAGATTTGGGTTCCCAGGGGTAATAATAAAGTAGGACCCATGCAAGTATGGGTACCAAAATGAAAGTTTAATATTACCACAGTAACAGAGCTCCATGATCACAACCTGATATCTGGACAGTGGATACACAAGGCAAATGACCGGGAACCGAGCCCTCCTGTCCAACTACATAGAAATGGAAAGTCCTTCAGTCATCTTAGGAGATAATGGCTCTGGCAAGACAAGGGGATATGGCTCTGCTAGGAATGCTGCAGTGTCCTTCAGTAAAGTAGTTTATGTGGAAGGTTTACAACACAATCTTCTAAGCATAAGCCAACTTTACGACAAGGTTAATCAAGTCACCTTCCTAAATAATCAATGTCAAGTCAGAGATCTGAAGACATCCTCTATAAAGCTGACTGGAACAAGAGAAAGAAACGTCTACACTGTTAATCTTGGTCAACTGAGCTCGAACGAGACGATATGCTTTCTGGATAAAGCATCTGAAGAAATGAGCTGGTTATGGCATAGAAGACTGTCTCATCTCAACTTCAAAAGCATGTCTAAACTAGCCTCCAAGGATCTAGTTGCAGCTTACCCAAGTTCAACTTCGTCAAAGAAAGGCCATGCAATGCCTGTCAGCTTGGAAAGCAGACTAGAAGCTCATTCAAGAGCAAAATTGTTAACTTAATTGACAAGCCTCTGCAGCTACTCCACATGGATCTATTTGGACCAATTCTAACAATAAGCCTTGGAGGGAAGAGATACTCTTTGCTCGTAGTGGATGACTACACAAGATTCACATGGGCGTTCTTTCTAAACTCAAAGGATGAAATGAGCTCCCAACTAATCAAGATGTTTAGACTGGTGATGAACGAGAAAGGGGAGAAAATCAAGGCTATAAAGAGTGGTCATGGTAGAGAATTTGACTTCTCTGAGATAGACCAGTTCTGCACAGACAATGGCATCAGTCACAACTTCTCAGCTCTACAAACTCCTCAACAAAATAGAGTAGCTGAGAGAAAGAATAGAACGTTGATAGAGGTTGGATGAACTCTACTAGTAGCAGCTCATCTGCATGAATACTTCTGGGCAGAATCTGTAAACACTGCATGCTACACTCAGAATAGATCACTCATACACTAAACGATAAAGAAGACTCCCTATGAACTATGGAAATGAAGAAAGCCGAATGTCAGCTGCTTTCATGTATTCGGTTGTGCATGCTACATTCTCAACAATGGGAAACAGTATCTAAAAAAGTTTCAACCCAAGTCGGATGAAGGAATCTTTCTTAGATATGCCACAGACAGTAAGGCCTATAAAGTGTTCAAAAAGAAAATGCTGAGTGTTGAAGTCTCGATTCACATCATCTTTAATGAAATAGACTTGGACAAAACAGTGTCTCAAGAGACTACGAACAACAGTTCAGACACTACGAATTAGTCGTCGAGCTCGACACCACGATCGTAGTTCTAGAAAATGAAATCGTCGAGCAAGGAAATGAGATCGTAGAGAGGACTATACAAGAAAATGAACCTCCACATCAAGAAGAAGAAATTGATCTTTAAGGTCTCAGACAAAAAGGCATCAGGATAGATGTTCCAACAGGAAATAGATGGGCAAAAGATTACACTCAAGACTTAATCATTAGAGATCCAAATGCAAGAGTTAAGACAAGAGCTGCCACCCAGAATGAGTGTTTCTATCTGAGCTTTCTGTGAGGGCCCCGAATCTGAGGTCCCGAATCACCTCGGATCCGGTTCGATCATTCTATAACTATTCAACTATATTTGGGGAAGATATAAACATAAATTGTTTATACAATACATTACACACTATTCCCCAAGGTCGAGTAACCTTAACTTAATACACAATTCATAACTATCTAACACATAACTTTATTATCAAACTACACTATTACATTTCTAATCGCATACATAAACTAAAGTTAGAACTTTCTTTAATCTTTTCCTGTATCTGATGCGTTCGTCTTAATCTGCAATGTTTATCATGATATACCAAGGGTGAGCATAAAATTACCCAGCAAGTTTAAGTTCAATAATATAACGATATATCATAATTGAAATGATTTGAATAATTGGCTGGCTATAATTCAACAATATAATTGTGAACTAGCAGGAACAAATTTATGACTGAACAAGTATTATACATGAACAAATATATCTGAAACCAACTGGTAATGAAGGTGATCAGCCTTTCATACCTGACTTATACATGCAATATTATAGAGTACAATTATACATGGCAATCAACAATGATTAACCATAAGCTTATCCGAATGAAACACTCTTAGTAGAGTTAAGTAAAACAAACTTGCCTGAACCGTTGATTACCGCTACGCAATTTATAATACTTTATCCGAAGACCTAATATTAATAATATAGATCTCCAATATTAGAATAATGTCATCACAATATAATACCATAATATATATATATATATATACATATACATGGAATAACCTAAACACATTAACACATAATCCTATCAGTCTATTCAGCACATAAAACTTAGCATCAAGTCAAACTATTTCAGTCTGACTTGAGCTCGACACAAAACTGACATCCCGATAGTCTAGTCAGACAATTCTTCGAGTTTAAGTTCAATTAAACTCTGCCTAACGCTTAACAATCAACTTAAATAATTTTAATATCAGTCAAAATATTTTTCAAAGTCTCGTAATAATTTTTAAGTAATTATTACTATTTATCATGAATTTTCAATCATTAAACACGTATTTAAATAAATTAAATACCACATAATTACTTTATCATTAATATTTATTTATTATCAAATATTAATGAAATACATGTCATAATATTATAATATATTTTATAATATATCAAAGTAATTTTAAAACCTTAAAATCATTTAAATATGATTTTTAAACACTTAAATTCATTATCCGATAATTGCTATTAATATTAAAATATTAATATTTTCATGACAAAATATCAAAAGTTATATTTTATAACTTAAAATATTTTTATAACACTTAAATCATTTTTATATGATTTATAAAGCATTAATTCCATTTTTCCTTAATTTATTTAATATAGTTATTAAATAAAATAATTATCATTAATATTAATTAATTAATGAAATTCATCCTAAAATATTAAAAGTCACTTAAAATAACTTAAAATATTTTCTTATACCATAATATTATTTTTCATGATTTTTCATGAATTAAAATCATTTTTAAATCATTTATTTAATATTATAATTAAATAAATAAATACCTTTTATATTCCAAAAATATTAAATATTTATGAAATATACTCTAAATAATTAAAAACTATTTTTAGAATTTAAAATAAATTTTTGGAATTTATTATGTATTTTAATAATTAAAACCATTTTATCCATTTTAATTAATTTTAGGAAAATCGTAAAATAAATAATAATAAAATCGTCGCTAAGGGGCCCTATAGCGATGAGACTAAATCGCTATAGGTGTTCTTGAGGTATTTTTTGAGTGCCTTGATCTTCATGTCGACAACAAAAGGTGGAGTCGTTTAACCAAGTTCTAATCCTATGTTCTAGTTAAATTCGGGACTAGTAATGGTGTTATAGTTATAGTATAAGTGTTATACTACAACTATCAGTTGAGTTCATGGCCAAAACAATACTTAATCGAGAGATCTACGCTATAGAAAAGCATGTCAGAGTTGTTCTTCATTTCTGGGTTTTCTAGAAATGAAGAACAGTTGTTAGGTCTTACTTTGAGCCTCCAGATCTAGGCCTTCCAGGTAGGAGTAATGTAATATTAAGGTTCCATTGTGTAGTACTCATGTCGGTACAATACAACTACATAACCTCGGATCATCTTAACAACAACAGATCTAAGCTATCAAGGTTGATGGTCAAACTAGTGGTCGAGAAGCGAGTCTTGAAGATTACAGGTTACGAGTAATCTCCTCCAAACATGTAGGTCGGACGGTGGTTTGACCATTTATACATTTGATTCGAGTATGATCTAAGTGATCTAATGGTTTGAGAATTTAGATAACATGTCGTCGACTACAAATACAAAAACAACAACATGGCCAAAAAAAAATAAAACAAATCGCAAGATCGAGAGGCCAAGCAAAATCTTGTCGAGACTTTCCGGGTTTGTAGGTTGCCCGTAAACTAAGTTTAGTCATGCTCAATTCAACGACTTTGAACGATCATATCTTGCAATATGTACATGATCTGAGTTTGATTCAAGATTCAGATACACGTCCTAACAACAGAGAACAAATCTACAAAATAAAACACACATAAAACTTAATACACACAGATCTACGAGCCCTGACATAAGGGTTGTCAGACAACATTTTTAAGGTTCAAAGTCGGTTTCAAAAATTTTGATTTCGTGTATCTAGATGGTATAGATCCCTGATATATCAACCCAGATCACTAATTGGCATCTTAATACACCACTTTGAACAATAAACCATAACTTTTAACACAAAATACATAGATCTACAAGTTTGAGTTTTATACCTTTTGAATGCCCAAATCTTGAATCTGATACTTGATGATCTGATGTTGGTAAGCTAGAATATGATCATAACCTATCTTATCACTCTCTTTCTCTTTCCATTTTCGAAATCTTAGAGAGAGAAAGGTTTGGTTCAAATGAAACATAAAGTTAGCATTTTCTCTCTCTTTAATCTATATAAATGGCTTGGTTCAATGCATCAAGTTGCTAGGTGGCACTCCTATCTAATATAAAATAGATATAGAGCACATGGGATAAACATTATAGGGATGACTCACAAGATTTGCAAAATATTTTACTCGTGTTTAAGAAAGGGCATTTTGGTCATTTCGCACTTAATTTAATGGCATACATGTAAATTAGCCAAACCCTTAGGGTTTAGGGTTTGGAACACCTTAGAGTTTTGGGTTTGAAACCCTTAGGGTTTGCAATAATTTTCTAAAATTTCCAATTTAGGTTTTAAAAATTAACATTTCTAAATTATAATTAGGATTTTCTAATTATATTAAAATTTCTTAATCATAACTTTAATCTTGCTAATTAGGATTAACAATTCCTAATTAAAATCGCTAATTTAGCAATTAGGGTTGTAATTGGTCATTAGAGTTTTAAACCCAGAATTAGGGTTTCTAATAGAAAAATTAATTTTTCTAAAATAGAAATTAGATTTAAAGTAATTAGATTAGGGTTTTCTAATTACTTAAGCTTTACCCTAATTAATCTTATAATTATTTACACTTACGCCATTAAGTTATAAATTAGATTTAGGATTTTATACAACGAATTAGGGTTTGGATTTCTAATATTATAATTAATTTAGAATTTCGTTCCGAATTTAGGTTCTAGGATTTCTTATTAATCATTAGGGTTTTCTAAACCTAACGTTGACGTTTTAATATATAATTAGGGTTTGTTATGAGATATCATTTATCCGTCAACCTTTACCTTTAACCACATATCGTATACATATACAATCATATACACATAATATTTTCACGTATTTTCTTAATCCTGAATAATTCACTTAAATCTTTTATAGAATTTTGAAATCCTTAAAATTCTATCTTAAAAATATCAAACGCATACACTTATTTTTTGTCTAGGTTCTAATTTTGAACCTTAAATCAATTAATAATTTTTTTAAAATATTCAAAATTCTAGGGTTGTCACATTCACCCCTTCTTCTAAAAATTTTATCCCCGAAATTTACCTTACACCTTACACCATACTGCTTACATCATTCACATACATTATCACATGCTACCCAATACACCACTCACAAGAGTAAAAAAAAATCAAATTGTCTTTGAGGGGTTTTATGAGACTATTATTCATCATTTTTGCAAAGGTTATATGGAAATTCATCCAAGAAACCGCCTTTACCACGAAGACACAGAGGGTGATTAGCCCAAGATATGCCCAGGATCGCCCGATAATATTATGGTTTTATTTGTTTCTCATATCCGATTATTTGGGCACATAATTTACCTCGGTCTTATTAGATTCCGCACCAAAACAATTTGGTTCGGGAAATTTTTCAAAGAACTCTTAGAGTTTTATAAATGTTTGTCTAAATTTGAATCAAATAACATAGACTCATATATCAATAATTCAATTCAATCGAATTATTTAAGTGTAGCCAAACCCCGTTGGCAAATTAAAATTTTTGAAAATATTTTCGAGAATGACGTCATGATGCCGTACTGTATTAACAGTCCGTTTGAGGATGCCGTCATTTTATGACTTTGTCATAACATATCATACAATAGTGGAATAACGATTTTAGAACAAATTCACACTAAGTATTCCTGTATTTACAACTCCATCAAATTTTCATCATCTCTGCACCAGGTTACATGGTACATGAGTGATAAATAAAATAAATTTTGATATTTCAAATCATTTGTGTCTAGCTGAAATAAGTAGCATAGACTATACTTTAAACCGTTTCAAAAATGATTACGAGTCTACATTTTTTTTAATTTTAAAAGTACATAGTGCGTATTTAGCTTGATGTCACAATTTCGAAGTCTAGCATAGCTAGGAGTTTTGGAAAACTTATGTCTCCACTAATAATCATTTTCTTAATCAGTCTATCTGTTCCTATTATCCTCAATTCTTCATTCACACACAACTATACCCAGTTCGTAAAACCACACTTAGGAGTTCATTTACTTGCCACAATCATATGAGTTTAAGAACTTGTCCTAGTCAGACCTTTGGCGTCCATTCGCTGAGGGGTTTATAAACATTTCATATAACTATAAATCAAGAATGTCACATAAGTATGAGTTTTAAGAACTCGTACTTAACCTTATATTCTCTACCTATAACCTATTTATCTGTTATACACATGAAAAAGGAATCACCCTCTTAACATGCATGTAGCAAATAGCGCGACACAAACATTTCAATGATTATCATTGTCAGAACTAAGTTGTTGTTACACCAAGTACAATTCCCCCACACAAGGAATCATACAACATCAAATTGCCGACATGAATCCTCAATTGAATCCCCACCTAACACTAACCCCCTTTTTCAATACGAATTTCATTTAACTCGTATTCATAATCCTTTCCTGAATTTGTACCAATTCGTAGTACAACTGACACACAGAAATCTTGTTGTAAACTTTCCAATAATTAGATTGATTCTTTTCCCTACTATCACTTTATCAGATCACGGAGTGATCTCATCGTATATGTTACGATTTATTTCTATATCTTGATCGTTTTATTTTATGATCTCCTATCCCTGTTCTTTTAGTCTTTTAGACTCTATCTATTCACCACTACTGTTCAACGTTATTATCAGAGTTAGGGAACTCTGTATCTTTATAACTCGCCGATATTCGTCTTTAAATCTTACCGACCAACTAACTCTATTTGAGTTAGTACTTATCCTAAACACTACGGTTATTAGTCTCAAGTATTCATACCTAAGCTTCATAACCAATAGCTTTGATACCAACTGTGAGGGCCCCGAATCTGAGGTCCCTAATCACCTCGGATCCGGTTCGATCATTCTATAACTATTCAACTATATTTGCGGAAGATATAAACAGAAATTGTTTATACAATACATTACACACTATTCCCCAAGGTCGAGTAACCTTAACTTAATACGCAATTCATAACTATCTAACACATAACTTTATTATCAAACTACACTATTACATTTCTAATCTCATACATAAACTAAAGCTGGAACTTTCTTTAATCTTTTCCTATATCCGACGCGTTCGTCTTAATCAGCAATGTTTATCATGATATAGCAAGGGTGAGCATAAAATTGCCCAGCAAGTTTAAGTTCAATAATATAACGATATATTATGATTGAAATGATTTGAATAATTGGCTGGCTATAATTCAACAATATAATTGTTAACTAGCAGGAACAAATTTATGACTGAACAAGTATTATACATGAACAAATATATCTGAAACCAACTGGTAATGAAGGTGATCAGCCTTTCATACCTGACTTATACATGCAATATTACAGAGTACAATTATACATGGCAATCAGCAATGATTAACCATAAGCTTATCCGAATGAAACACTCTTAGTAGAGTTAAGTAAAACAAACTTGCCTGAACCGTTGATTACCGCTACACAATTTATAATGCTTTATCCGAAGACCTAATATTAATAATATAGATCTCCAATATTAGAATAATATCATCACAATATAATACCATAATATATATATATATATATATATATATATATATATATACATGGAATAACCTAAACACATTAACACATAATCCTATCAGTCTATTCAGCACATAAAACTTAGCATCAAGTCAATCTATTTGACCGACTTGAGCTGACAAAGTTCCGACATCCCCGATGATCTCAGTCGAACAATTCTTCGAGTTTAAGTTCAATTAAACTCTGCCTAACGCTTAACAATCAACTTAAATAATTTTAATATCAGTCAAAATATTTTTCAAAGTCTCGTAATAATTTTTAAGTAATTATTACTATTTATCATGAATTTTCAATCATTAAAAACACGTATTTAAATAAATTAAATACCACATAATTACTTTATCATTAATATTTATTTATTATCAAATATTAATGAAATACATATCATAATATTATAATATATTTTATAATATATCAAAGTAATTTTAAAAACCTTAAAATCATTTAAATATGATTTTTAAACACTTAAATTCATTATCCGATAATTTCTATTAATATTAAAATATTAATATTTTCATGACAAAATATCAAAAGTTATATTTTATAACTTAAAATATTTTTATAACACTTAAATCATTTTCATATGATTTATAAAGCATTAATTCCATTTTTCCTTAATTTATTTAATATAGTTATTAAATAAACTAATTATCATTAATATTAATTAATGAATGAAATTCATCCTAAAATATTAAAAGTCACTAAAAATTACTTAAAATATTTTTTATACCATAATATTATTTTTCAAGATTTTTCATGAATTAAAATTATTTTTAAATCATTTATTTAATATTATAATTAAATAAATAAATACCTTTTATATTCCAAAAATATTAAATATTTATGAAATATACTCTAAATAATTAAAAACTATTTTTTAGAATTTAAAATAAATTTTCAAAATTTATTATGTATTTTTAATAATTAAAAACCACATTTATCTATTTTTAATTAATTTCTGGAAAATCAGAAAATAAATAATAATCAAACCGTCGCTAAAGGGCCCTATAGCGACAGACCCGTCGCTATAGGTGTTCTTGAGGCTGTTCTTGAGCTGCCCAGATCTTCATGTCAGACAACAAGGTGGGTCGTTTGACCGATTCTAATCCTATGTTCTAGTTAAATTTTGGACTGGTAATGGTGTTATAGGTATAGTATAAGTGTTATACTACAACTATCAGTTGAGTTCATGGCCAAAACGTTACTTAATCGAGAGATCTACGCTGCAGAAAAGCATGTCAGAGTTGTTCTTCATTTCTGGGTTTTCTAGAAATGAAGAACAGTTGTTAGGTCTTACTTTGAGCCTCCAGATCTAGTCCTTCCAGGTAGGAGTAATGTAATATTAAGGTTCCATTGTGTAGAACTCATGTCCCTGTACAACTACATAACCTCAGATACTCTTAACAACAACAGATCTAAGCTATCAAGGCCGGTCAAACTAGTGGTCAGTAAACGGGTCTTGAAGATTCTGGGTTACCCAGAATCTCCTTCCGGCATGTAGGTCAACGGTGGTTTGACCACGTATATATTTGATTCTGAGTATGATCTAAGTGATCTAATGGTTTGAGAATGTAGATAACATGTCAGACTACAATACCAAAACAATAACATGGCCAAAAAAATAAAACAACTGCAAGTTCAGAGGCTTGCAAAATCTTGTCAGACTTTTTGGGTTTGTGGGTTGGCCAGAAACTCAGTTAGTCATGCTCGGTCAACGCACTTTGACCGATCATATCTTGCAATATGTACATGATCTGAGTTTGATTCAAGATTCAGATACACGTCCTAACAACAGAGAACAAATCTACAACATAAAACACACATAAAACTTAATACACACAGATCTACGAGCCCTGACATAAGGCTGTCAGACAACATTTTTAAGGTTCAAAGTCAGTTTCAAAAATTTTTGATTTCGTGTATCTAGATGGTATAGATCCCTGATATATCAACCCAGATCACAAATTGACATCTTAATACACCACTTTGAACAATAAACCATAACTTTTAACATAAAATACATAGATCTACAAGTTTGAGTTTTATACCTTTTGAATGCCCAAATCTTGAATCTGATACTTGATGATCTGATGTTGGTAAGCTAGAATATGATCATAACCTATCTTATCACTCTCTTTCTCTTTCCATTTTCGAAATCTTAGAGAGAGAAAGGTTTGGTTCAAATGAATCATAAAGTTAGCATTTTCTCTCTCTTTAATCTATATAAATGGCTTGGTTCAATGCATCAAGTTGCTAGGTGGCACTCCTATCTAATATAAAATAGATATAGAGCACATGAGATAAACATTATAGGGATGACTCACAAGATTTGCAAAATCTTTTACTCAAGTTTAAGAAAGGTCATTTTGGTCATTTCGCACTTAATTTAACGGCATACATGTAAATTAGCCAAACCCTTAGGGTTTAGGGTTTGGAAAACCTTAGAGTTTAGGGTTTGAAACCCTTAGGGTTTGCAATAATTTTCTAAAATTTCTAATTTAGGTTTTAAAAATTAACATTTCTAAATTATAATTAGGATTTTCTAATTATATTAAAATTTCTTAATCATAACTTTAATCTTGCTAATTAGGATTAACAATTCCTAATTAAAATCGCCAATTTAGCAATTAGGGTCGTAATTGGTCATTAGGGTTTTAAACCCAGAATTAGGGTTTCTAATAGAAAAATTAATCTTTCTAAAATAGAAATTAGATTTCGTAATTAGATTACGGTTTTCTAATTACTTAAGCTTTACCCTAATTAATCTTATAATTAATTACACTTACGCCATTAAGTTCCCGATTTAGGATTTTATACACCGAATTAGGGTTTCGGATTCCCGGAACTGAATTTAGGGTTTCCAGAACCGATTTCTAGGATTTCTTATTAATCACTATGGTTTTCTAACCGAACGTTGATGTTCTTAATATATAATTAGGGTTTGTTACAGATATCATTTATCTGGTCAACCCTTGACCCTTAACCACATATCGTACACATATACAATCATATACACAGAATATTTTCACGTATTTCCTTAATCCTGAATAATTAACTTAAATCCTTTACAAAATTTTGAAATCCTTAAAATTCTATCTTAAAAATATCAAACGCATACACTTATTTTCTGTCTAGGTTCTAATTTTGAACCTTAAATCAATTAATAAAATTTTTAAAAATATTCAAAATTCTCGGGTTGTCACA
The DNA here is from genome assembly GCA_020205615.1 of Panax quinquefolius. Classification (NCBI taxonomy): domain Eukaryota; kingdom Viridiplantae; phylum Streptophyta; class Magnoliopsida; order Apiales; family Araliaceae; genus Panax; species Panax quinquefolius. Next base: position 12,915,801 of record CM035165.1, on the reverse strand, counting down.
CTTTCTATCACAAATGGAACCCAAGAAAATAGAAGATGATATGGAAGACTCAAGTTGGATAAAATCCATGCAAGAGGAACTAAATCAGTTTGAAAGAAGCAAAGTATGGAGATTAGTTCCAAGACCAAGTAGCCATCTAGTCATTGGCACCAAGTGGGTCTTCAAAAACAAGATGGATGAAGATGGAGTAATAACAAGGAATAAAGCAAGACTAGTGGTCAAAGGTTATTATTGTAACACCCCCATATCTATACTCCCATGGTATCTGATATGATGCTTACTACGACTCAATATAATGCATTTAAATCTATATACACATGGTATCTGATTATAAGCTTATATTAAATTAAGGGACTATCAGATATAATTCCCATAGATCCATGATTCACAGTATCCCATAACAGATGACAATTCTCAAGAGAACTATTACTGTGTTTGGATACCCTCACTTGGATATCTGAATTGTATCCGTGAATAGAATCTATCTATCTGAAATCCATAATATCAGTAATAACATGAACAGTCCATATTACTAATATCCTCACCCAGATATATAGTCTATGCCATGTGAATTTATACTATCGTATCGATAGTAACTATCTATCCGAAATCTAGAATATCAGTAATAACATGAATAGTCCATATTACTAATATCCTCACTTAGATAAATAGTTCCCAAGGATCTCAACTAGATTCAAAGAATTCTAAATTTACATTTTTATATGTAATAAAACACGGTTGCGGAAATAAAAGATGCTATATATATAAATATTAAGGTTCGATTACATGATTCTCATAATGAGTTTCTTAATACAAAGTATTCAACTAGACATGAATATAACCTAATCTAAGTAGGGACGCTTCCCTTTATCTACTCCAGATGTTCCAGGATTACCATATAAAACTGCAAAGGGAATAATTTGCAAGGGTGAACTATGACATACTCAGCAAGTTTTGTATTTATAACAATATAGGATTTGAAGAAATACAACAATTCAAATTTCAATTGATAGTTGTTACCATTTTCTTGATTTTTTTTATTTCTGTCAGTCACACGGACTTAGAAATTTTATTTAGATATGATATAGGGGATCAGCCTATTAAATATCCTAGGAGTATGCATCTCATCCTACCAGTGCTCAAATGCACCCAAATTAATGTCAATATATTATCGACCGAATTATGATCCCTTACGGGATACCCAACTTCAGAATAGGATGTCTTACCAAACAATTTGGTTTGACACAATAATTTATGTTTAACAATTAATATGAACAAATAATTCATTTCTTAGTTATGTTGAAGCTATAGCAATAACCTTACAATAAAAGGTAATTCAAATGTAGGTGTAGTATATTATATCAACAACATATCAATATAAAAAAATCTTGTTCAACGAATAAACAGGGTTGAGAAATTTGCATAAGTAGTTTAAGGTTTAAGAAGAACTTGCCTGAGCGTAGATAAATAAAGTTATGCTACTAAATTAGTTTAACAAATACCTACAATGTTCATATATATAAATCTAACACGTTAGTATTGATAACAATACTCAAATATAGCATTTATATAAGATCGGGTTAGATTCGATAAGGTTTCGGTGTTCAGTGTCTTTACCGAATACTAAATAAGTTGATATATGAACTAAATTTTATTTATAAATTTTATTATATTTTTGGATAATTTATATATCCATTATAATAATTTTTAGAAATTTTAAAATATTTTTAAAATATTTATTTATCCTTTAAATGATTTTTAAATCATTTATTTCTATTTTTAGGTAATTAATATTTACTTAAAATTTTACAAAAACATTTTTATTATTTTAAAATAATTTATAACCATTTATTATGATTTTTATATTATTAATATTATTTTTCAATAATTATTTAGTATTTATAAATAATTATTCTAATTACTTTATTATTAAGTTAATTATTAATAATATCTAAATAAAATAATATATTTATTGAATTTATGTAAAAATATCAGAAATTAATCATAATTATCTAATATAATTTTTAAAACTGTTTTTGTATTTATTTATTTATATTTATTTATTAATTATTTCTAATTTTTATAAATTAATTTTTAGAAAAATAATTTCTGTCTGTCGCTAAAGCACTACAGTGACCGGAAGTGTCGTTATAGGTGTTCTTGAGCTTCTGGGCAAACAGTTGGTCATGGTCGAGGGACCAGTTTGACCACGATTTATCTAGCTATGGTTTATGATTCTAGGTTTGGACAATTATTGGTGTTATAGTACTCTTACAGTAGTACAACATCAAGCAAACTTCATGCTTTAACCTACATATAACAAGAAATTATAGACGCTCAAAGTCACTGTCAGAGCTGTTCCTAAGTTTCTGGGCAACCCAGAACAATGATCATGGCCGGTCAACGGTTTTGTGGCTTTAATATCTCTGATTCTGTGTAATAGATGTGTGTTGTGTTTGTTATAACATGTAGTATATATGTCAGGGTACAAATATATAACACTAACTTGAACAAAACATAAATCTAAGGTCTCTATTTATGCTGGTCAAAGTACAGCCAAAAGCTGTTCTTCGTGTTCATCAATTTTCTGGGTAACCTATAAAACTTGGTCAAGCTCGGTCAACGACTTTTGACCATTAATTCCAATAATCCTATGAGTTGTTTAAGAAATTTAAGATCATAGATATGTAGTATATATGTCAAGGTGTTAATCTAAAACAAAAAGTTACAAAAACAATAAACAAAAAGCGATCAAAAGGCTGGTCAAAGTAGTTTGTTCAAATCATTCTTGAGTTTTTCGGGTAACCTGTAAAAGCGAGAACTCGATGAGCAGTCAACTCACTCTGACCACCTATAACTTGCCATATATGGTTATAATGAATCTGTTTTCTTTTCCAGATTAAAAACCTACTATCAGGCTAAAAATATCATACAAATAACAGACCTAAACATAAACACATACCAATCTACAAGCTCTGACATTCGGCTATCAGACTTGATTTTCAAAACTTCCAGATTTCTAAAAACACTTAATTAAGGCATGTAGATGTTATGAAAATGTGTTCTATCAATCTAACATAGTTTCTAACATACTAATACATAATTTTAAACATCTAAACAATAAAATTAACAAAGGATCAAAGAGCTAGCTACGAATTAGGGTTTGCACCTTACTTGCTTTGATTTTTTATTCTAGCTTCTGAATTCGTTGTTGCTATCACCCAAGCTTGATTTGGTATGCATATAAGTGTATAATGGCTTAAAGATTTCGTGAGTTTGCTCTGATCTAGGGTTCCTATTTATAGATATCTTCAACTTGGCTTTTTGGACATTTTTAAGCTACTTGCCTCCACAAATATCAGATCTGATGACTCTACTCATGCTTGGGAGTTACAAACATGTCATGTGCAGCCTGGGAACTTACATTGGTGACTCCTAACCTACTTGTGAGCTAGTTAGGTTAGTTTAGTAGCCTAATTATGCCTTAATCTTCATTAATCTTGATTAGGGTTTTGTTTTTAATGATTAAGATTGTTAAATGACGTTTATTAGTACCTAATTGAAGTTTAGTAATCATGATTAGGTGTTAAGATAATCCAAATAGGGTTAAATTAGCTAATTAGGGTTAGGTTAACAAATTAGGATTAGGGTTTGTTAATCTAGGGTTACTAACTTAAATTTCCCACTAATCCTAACAAGTACGACAAAGCGTTTTGTCAGTGTAAGCACGACAAAGCAGCTTGTCCAAAAAAAAATACCGAAAAGTCCGATTTTGGAAGAAAAATTTTAAGCACGAGGTGTCAAGCACGGCGATTTTCAGACAAAATTTTATTTGACCAAATTTGTTAAACAGAATATATATAAACACATAACACATTTAGAATAGAGAAGTTTTATTGACATAACTGAATTTTACATAACCGAGTCTTATTAGGGTTTTGGGTTTTTACATTCACCCCCACTAATAAGAATTTCATCCTCGAATTTACAGTACAGGTTAAGTAAATAATTAAGGATAATTCTCTCGCATTTTATCTTCAAGCTCCCATGTAGCCTCTTCAACGTTCTGATTCCTCCAAATCACTTTGACCGATGCTATCACTTTATTTCTCAAGACTTGCTCTTTACGGTCGACGATCTGCACAGTTTCTTCTACATAAGAAAGATCTTCTTTGATTTGGATTGGCTCATAATTTATAACGTATTTATAATCAGGTTTGTATGGTCGTAATACGGACACATGAAACACATTATAAATATGGTTCAACTCAGGACGTAATGCTATTTCATAAACAACTTCACCAATCCTTCTCAAAATTTCAAAAGGTCCAATAAATCTCGGACTTAGTTTTCCTTTCTTTCCAAAACGTATCTTGCCCTTCAAGGAGAAACCTTCAAGAATACGTGACTTCCTATGTTAAAGTTTCGTTGTTGATGATGTGGGTTAGCGTATTTCCTTTGTCGATCTTGAGAAGCTTGTAATCGTTCACGTATAAATCTGATGGTTTCAGTTGTTTGTTGAATTATTTCAGGTCCTAACATTTGTCTTTCCCCGACTTCATCCCAACACAAAGGTGTTCTACACTTTCTCCCATATAAGGCTTCATAGGGTGGCATACATATGTTAGCATGATAACTATTGTTATAGGCAAATTCTACTAAAGGTAACTGATCTTCCCAACTTCCTTTGAAGTCTATGATACATGTTCTCAACATATCCTCTAATGTTTGTATGGTTCTCTCACTCTGTCCATCAATCTGAGGATGATAAGCTATACTCAATCTTAATTGTGTTCCTAAGTGTTTCTAAAGACTTTTCCAAAAATTTAAAGTAAAATGTGGATCTCGATCTGATACTATAGAAACAGGCACACCATGTCTAGAGATAATTTCATTAATGTACAGCTTGTCAAGGTGATCTAAGTTATGAGTAATTTTAATAGATAAAAAGTGAGATGATTTGGTTAAACGATCAACAATTATCCAAATGGCATTATGGCCCTTTTGTGTAGCTGGAAGGCCTACAACAAAGTCCATGGTTATATGTTCCCACTTCCACTCAGGAATTGGTAAGGGTTGAAGTAAACCACTCGATTTTTGATGCTCAGCCTTAACCCTTTGACACGTGAGACATTTGCTTACTTATTCAGCTATTTCTCTTTTCATATTCGACCACCAAAAGTGTCGACTTAAATCCTTGTACATTTTAGTACTGCCAGGATGTATGGCAAATTTAGAATTATGAGCTTCGTTTAAGATTTCGTGTAAGACCCCAACTTTTATGAATAAATATTACTTTTTCTCGAAATATATTTTTGAATATTATGGTGTGGATTTGATATAATATTATAGTTGTGGGTATTATTTACAAATTTTTTAAAGTAATCAAGTGGTTATATAATATTTGATTGGTCGGGGAATATTCGTTTTAATAGAGAATATTCGTACGACGGCACAATCATTGATGGACCCCACAACGGAAGTATTGTCATAGTTAGAAAATGACAGAATTGTCTTTTTATAAAAATAACGACGAAAGTTTTACCGTTAAACTGTTGAACTACCCGGTGGTAAAAGTACAGCAATACACGTGGTTGCATAGTAGCACACGATATTCATTATTGATGCTTACGTGAGAAGTCACTTAGTTATACTCAATTATTGCTACAGTAATTGCTGCATAATATCTCTCATATTATTGATTCAATTATTGTCACATTATCATCTGCATAATATTTTATATTATTAAATCAATAATTGAGATGACAAAGTTATTCATATTATTATTTGCAATATTGACAATGTCTAAAAAGTTCTGTCAATGAGAGGTTTGGTCACCTAATTGCACGCCAATAGGGAGAAATCCTTACCGTAAAGCCCCCTCTTTCCTGGGAATGATTTGGTTGTTAAATATTGTGAGTTATAATATTAATGATGACTAAGTTCGTGTTGATTAAAGATAAAATTTATATTTCCATTGTGTTGTGATTATTAGTGTTAGTGGAAATCGACATCTATTCCGATAATAATTGATGTCTGGAGGTTATATTGACCAATCGAGTAATTAATCGGATAAATGAGCAATTAATTGCTATTAATTCACATGAGACTTTGTAGAAAGAGAAGAGCAATTATAGAAAGAGAAGTTATAGAGAGAGAAGCTTTAGAGAGAAAGTAGAAGAGAAGTCTGCTACCTCACGATTTCAGTATCCAGTCTTCTTCTGAGGTAAGGGATATTATTTTGTTCAGTATTCATAGGAATAATATTTTCTTCCATACTCTGTAGTATGTGAGTAATATTATTTTGTCTCGTATTCCTGATTATACCCTCATTTTGTTAAAGTATTGCTTCTATACTCCGTGAAATTAGTGGAATATCTTTGAAATTTGTGATTCATCTAGTATCATTTCACAAGGATATTTTCTGCACATTGTTGTTAAATTTTAAGCTTTTCATGCTGGAGTATTGTCCATAAGTACTATTCATTTATATGATACTATTCACAAAGTACTATTCACGGGGTACTATTCACAAAGTATTATTCACGGGTACTATTCATAAAGTACTATTCCCGAAGTACTATTCATGGGGTACTATTCACCCGGGGAATTAATCATGACAAAAATTGATTTCTTTGTTGTCCAAATCATTTTTAATACAATATTATTCTTGAATTTTACTCCATAAAGCAGTATCATGTTGACAATTTGGACATTATTGAATTCTGGATAAATTAAATTATAAATCTTTAAAAATTTATCTTTTGCTTTCTCTTAATTGAATTCTTATATCATTGTCATCATCATCATGCTTATATTGTGATAAAAGTCATATGTGGCTTACGTTCATAGATGTACTATTGATTGGTGTGATTATGACCAGGGATTATTCGGTATAATCATCACCGTAATGTTACAAATGATGTGGTAAAAATCCTCATTGGCATGTAGTGCATTGATGGGCAGTTGTAGGTATGATTATGACCATGGATTATTCGGTATAATCATGACCATTGATGATTACATGAATATCCTTGGCCCGTAGTGCAGTGATGATTCGATGATGTGGTTTATTTATTAAGCTGAGTCTCAATGATAAAATTGATGATAAAATTTTTAAATCATAGAAGATAGTAGATATCATGCTCTACTTGACTCTTCTAATGGAATGCTTGTTCCGCTGCAGTTAAACTTGAGGTTTATTATATTTTATCAGTTTAACACTGTTGAAGGCTAACGATAATTTATTCTGCATTATCTTAGTCATAATATTTCTTACTGGGCTAGTTGAGCTCACCCTTTGTTTTCATTGTTCTCTTCAGGAAATGAGAATATAGCTGGGACTAGTCAGGGAACGGAGTGACGGTCCAGATGTTTGCATTAGTAGTCCTCACTATTCAGGGAAATAGTGTGATAATAAATGTATTGAGGACTTCATTTGAGTTTGAATACTGTCTACAAGATAATATTCGCACTAAAACTCTCAGCTTATGTTTTGTTGTATTTGGCGACTCAGAATGGGTGATGTATACCTATTTTGGGGGCATCACAGTTGGTATCAAAGCTTAGGGATATGATCCCTAGCTAAGATGTGAGAAAAGAACTAGGAGGGGAGAGATGGGGAATTCCTTCGCTAGTATGACCTGCCTAAGTTTATTTGGTATTTATTTGGTCGGTTAGAGTATAGGGATAATATGTGACATGTCAATTAACCCTTGTTTTGTGGCAGTATTTTCAAATGGCATCCGAAAATGTTAAGATAATCAATAAAGCACATGAGACCATTGAGTCACAAACGATCAATACCCAGGATAATGTGCAACAGGAAGATAATAATCCTCAGGTAAACAATAACACCGATCAAATGATGAACAATGGGATGTTCAGAGGCTTTATGAAATTCATGCAACATCAGGCGAGAGCAGCTCCTATTCAAAATGGAGGTGGAATCATTGGCAACTCTCGGTCGGTCACCGCTAAACATTTCAAGGAGCTGGTACCACCGGAGTTTATTGGAGAGCCAAAACCACTTAAGGTAAAGACGTGGATAAAGTAGATCACAAAGATATTTGATGTCTTGGGATGCTCCGAGGAGTAAAAGGTTCCCTTTGCCACCTTCATGTTTCGAGGAGAGGCAGATTACTAGTGGGAATCTGTAAAGCGTACTCAACCTGCCTCACTGAAGATGTCTTGGGAGAAATTCCAAGAACTGTTCAACGACACGTACTTTCCCGAAAGAAGGAGGTAGAGTTTATCAAGCTGGAGCAAAACAATATGACCGTGTCACAGTACGAATCTAAGTTTGCCGAGTTGTACCGGCTTGCATCCCACTTGGTTAATAATGAGGAGAGAATAACGCGGATGTTTCTAAGAGGTTTCAAACCTGAGATACGTCAATACTTTATTTCTCACAAACTGTGTTTGTATTCAGATGTTGTAAATATGGCTCAGTTATTGGAGTGCGATAATGAGTTAACCCAACCAAGAGAGAGCTTCCGGCAAATCGATAATACCAGTGGTAGCAGTCATCGAGGCGGTGACAACAAACGTGGAGGGAATCAACATGCCAGAAATGGTAACCACTTCGGTGGTAATCATGGCCAAGATAATAGAAGTGGAAATTTCAAGAAGAGGAAATTCAATAATGATGGAAAGACGTCAGCACCAGCCGTGACGCCCCCAAAATAGGTCCACACGACCCATTCTGAGTCGCCAGATATCGCACTACAGAAATCAAATACAAACTTCATTTATATAACTGTTGAACTATCGTGCAGAGTACAACAACACATAAGCTGTGAGTTTTAATACAAATATATGTAACTCTCATGGTGCCTCGACCACAACACCTTACAATGGTACTTTACATAAAAGTACAGTCAATAACTGTTTTAGAAATTAAAATCTTTGGAAAATGCTCAAGGAAACCTTCGTACATGGGAGGTCATGCATCTAAGTTATGATAGATATCATATGACTCAAGAATTATCCTTGGTTGACCCAATAGACCCCAAAGGAAAGCGAGAAGATTACTATCATGTTCTTTTCAATGGTGAGTCTTCTCTTGACATATAATTATCTCCATTGTCTCCAATTGAGAATTATATTTCAACCAAACTCCAAGATTATATAGGTAGTGCTCATAGATATAATCAGCAAGTGCATGTACACAACTCTGTCTTATGATAACATAAATTCGTCTGTCATTTGGCATCTTGTATGATAGTGGCAAAACACATTTCCAAAGTTGGATTCACCTCACCCTATTCGGTTCACCAATATCAATGGTTAAAATGACGTATAAAATACGACACACTTATCTAAAATTCTCAATAAAATTATTTCCATCTTTGCTTTAGGAAACCTCAGCAAACTATAGACCATCGTTCTATTCCCCTGTTACCCCCGCTCAACCCAGCTACACTTTTATTACCTAAAAAGAATTGTAAAGTAAAAGGGTGAGCACAACTAGCCCAATTAAGAATATCATACTAAAGATAATTAAATTATCAATAGCCTTCGTCAGTAATAAATCTGAGATTTAGAACATATGGTAAATGATAAAAAATTTCAACCATAGTGGCAGCGGAACGAGCAATCCATTAGAAGACTCAAATAGACCATAAAGTCTATTATCTTCTCCATGTTAAAAGTTCACCAACAATTTTTTATCTCTGCAACATCAATTAACAGTACATTTCCATAATCATGTGAATAACTCAAAATCATAATTGTGATTCTAAATTCCTCTTCGCACCCAGGACGAAGATAATTTTTATCACATGTCTTTACCTGAAACATCAAATATCATGGTTATACCAAATCACAGTTCATGATCATAATCATACTAATAAATTCATCTTTTCACTACAGGCCAAAAATATTCATTAACAGTTCATCTTTGCACTACAGGCCAAAGACATGCAACTATATTTTAGAAGAGTCAAGTAGAGAATGATATCTACTGTCTTCTACGATTTAAAAGGTTACCATCAATTTTATCGCTTAGACTCAGCTTAATAAATAATTCACATCACCGAATTATCCATGCACTACGGGCCAAGGATATTCGTGTTTTCACCAATGGTCATGAACACGCTAAACAATAATTCATCTTTGCTCCCTTGGCCGAAGAAAACGCATGGTCATGATCATACCAATAACTATCGCTGATACTCAGCTTAATAATTAGTATCATAACCACGAATTATCCATGCCATACGGGCCAAGGATATTCATGTAATCATTAAGAGTCATGATTATACCGAATAATCCCTGGTTATAATCGAAGTACTATTCATGGGGTACTATTTGTGACGCCCCCAAAATAGGTATAAATCAATTATTCTGAGTCGCCAAATACATGGTACAGAATACAAATACAATCTTAAATATACAACATAGGCAGTGAGTTTTAATACAAATATTGTCTTTTAGACAGTATTCAAACTCAAAATAAGTCCTCAATGCATTTATTAACACACTATTTCATAGAATAGTAAGGACTACTAATGCTATCATCTGGACCATCACTCCGTTCCCCGACTAGTCCCTGCTACGTTCTCATTTCCTGAAGAGAACAATGAAAGTAAAAGGGTGAGCTCAACTAGCCCAGTAAGAAATATTATGACTAAGATAATGCAGAATAAATTATCGTTAGCCTTTAACAGTGTTAAACTGATACAATATAACCAACATCAAGTTTAACTGCAGTGGAACAAGCAATCCATTAAAAGAGTTAAGTAGAGAATAAAATCTACTATCTTCTATGATTTAAAATGTTTTTCATCACTTTTATCGCTGGTACTCAGCTTAATAAATAATCCACATCATCCCTGCACTACGGCCAAGGATATTCATTAGTATCACAACCACAAATTATCCATGCACTACGGGCCAAGGATATTCGTGTATTCATCAATGGTCATGATCATGACAACAATCATCCATCGATGCACTACGGGCCAATGAGGACTTTTTCCACATCATTTGTAACATTACGGCCATGATTACAACTTAATAATCCCCTAATATAATCATACCAAGTCCATCTATGCACTACTGAGTGCCACGGCGACTTTCAACATAATATAAACATGAGGATGATGATCGTGACGCCTCAAAATAGGCATACATCACCTATTACGAGTCGTCAAATACATGGTACGTAATAAAAATACAACTTAATTATACAACTGCCGTGTAAAGTACGATAAAAACATAAGTCGTGAGTTTTAATACAAATATTGTCGCTCACACAATATACAAACTCAAATTCAATATTATTACATTTATTTTCCACTATTTCCTTTGAATAGTGAGGACTACTAATGTTATCATCCGTCCGTCACTCCGTTTCTCCGACTAGTCCCTCGCCACGTTCTCATTTCTGAATGTAACAATGAAAGTAAAAGGGTGAACTCAACTAGCCCAGTAGGAAATATTATGACTAAGATAATGCAGAATAAATTATCATTAGCCTTAAACAGTGTTAAACTGATACAATATAACAAACATCAAGTTTAACTGCAGCGGAGCAAGCAATCCATTAAAAGAGTCAAGTAGAGAATAAAATCTACTATCTTTTATGATTTAAAAGGTTTTTCATCACTTTTATCGCTGGGACTCAGCTTAATAAATAATTCACATCATCGAATCACCCCTGCACTACGACCAAGGATATTCTTTAGTATCACGACCACAATTATCCATGCACTACGGGCCAAGAATTATCCATGCACTACTTTATGGCTTGAGATGACCGTGATTGATTTTAATGGTTTGGTCGCTTGAATTCGCATAATAGGTTTATTAGGAATATGAATGCTAACAACCTTACGAAAATAATCAATTTTAGCATGATGAGTAGTTAACTAATCAATCCCTAGAATCACGTCAAATGCAAGTATTTTTAAGGAGATAAGATCGACAGGTAATGTGCGGTTACCAATTTGAATCAAACAAGACTTATAAACAGTAGATGTAATGAAGGTTTCTCCTAATGGAGTTTCAACAGATAAGTCAAAGTCTAATTTCTCCGGAGTCAAATTTAATCGTTGAGCGCAAATAGGAGAAATAAAAGAATGGGTAGAACCGGTATCAAATAAGGCATAGACTTCGCTAGAGTTTATGATAAGCTTACCCATGATGACTTCGTTCGGGTTTCTTGCTTTCTGGGAGGTCACTACAAATGTTCTCCCTTGCACCACCGGCTTTGACTTTTCTGGGACGGCCTTTGGTGCCTCTATCCTAGCTGAACTTGTCTTCGATGAACGACAAAATTGGGCTAGGTGACCTTCTCTTCCATAATTATAATAGGCTTTGGATGGCATCGCGCAGTTTGGACTGATGTGTCCCTCCCCTCCGCATTTGAAGCATATGATAGGTGGTCGTTCTCCTTCCTTGACAACGGGTGTTGGTGTTGACGTCTTTCCATCATTGTTGAATCTCCTCTTCTTGAAATGTCCATTCTTATTGTCTTGGCTATGAATACCATCGAAGTGGTTACCATTTCTGGCATGTTGATTCCCTCCACGCTTGTTGTCACCGTTTCGATGACTGTTACCACTAGTATTTTCATGTTGTTGGCTGCTTTCCCTTGGTTACGTTGACTCATTACCGCGCTCCAATAACTGAGCCCTATTTACAACATCTGAGTACAAACACAGTTTATGAGAAATAAGATATTGACGTATCTCCGGTTTCAAACCTCTTAAAAACATTCACGTGATTTGCTCCTCATTATCGACCAAATGGGATACAAACCGGGATAACTCCGTAAATTTAGCCTCGTATTGCGACACGGTCATATTGTTTTGTTCCAACTTGATAAACTCCACCTCTTTCATGTGACGAATACTTTCGGGAAAGTACTTGTCGTTGAATAGCTCTTGGAACTTCTCCTAATACATCTTGAAAAGGCCAGTTGGGTACATTTTCTGATTCCCACAAGTAATCGCCTCTTCACGCAACATGAAGGTGGCGGGAACCTTTGCTCCTCGGAGCATCCCAAGACATCAAATATCATGGTGATCTGCTTTATCCATGCTTCAGCCGTAAGTGGTTTTGGCTCTCCAATAAACTCTGGTGGTCCCAGCTCCTTGAACTGTTTAGCGGTAATCGTCCGAGAGTTTCCAGTGTTTCCACCTATATTTTGGACAGGAGCCACTCTCGACTGATGTTGCATGAATTGCATAAAGCCTCTGAATATTCCATCGTTCATCATTCGGTCAGTGTTGTTGTTTGCATGAGGATTGTCGCTTTCTCGATGCACATTATTCGATTGTTGATCCGTGGAGACTCAGCGGTATCTTGTGCTCCATTGCTATTCTCAATATTCTCGGATGCCATTTTCAAACATCGCCACAAAACAAGGGTTAATTGACATGCAACATATTATCCATATACTCTGACCAACTAATTAAATACCAAATAAACTTAGTTAGGTCATACTAGCGAAGGAATTCCCCGTCTCTCCCCTCCTAGTTTTAGTCTCACATCTTAGCCAGGGATTATATCCCTAAGCTTTGATACTAATGGTGGACGCCCCCAAAATAGGTATACATCACCTATTCGAGTCGAAAGTCGTCAAATACATGGTACAGAATACAAATACAACTTAATTATACAACTGTCGTGTAAAGTACGACAAAACATAAGCTGTGAGTGTTAATACAAATATTATCGTCTAGACAATATACAAACTCAAATTCAATATTATTACATTTATTTTCCACTATTTCACTGAATAGTGAGGACTACTAATGCTATCATCTGGTCCGACACTCCGTTCCCCGACTAGTCCCTGCTACGTTCTCATTTCCTAAAGAGAACAATGAAAGTAAAAGGGTGAGCTCAACTATCCCAATAGGAAATATTATGACTAACATAATGCAGAATAAATTATCATTAGCCTTAAACAGTGTTAAACTGATGCAATATAACAAACATCAAGTTTAACTGCAGCGGAATAAGCAATCCATTAAAAGAGTTAAGTAGAGAATAAAATCTACTATCTTTTATGATTTAAAAGGTTTTTCATCACTTTTATCGTTGGTACTCAGCTTAATAAATAATCCACATCATCCCTGCACTACGGCCAAGGATATTCATTAGTATCACAACCACAAATTATCCATGCACTACGGGCCAAGGATATTCGTGTATTCATCAATGGTCATGATCATGACAACAACTGTCCATCAGTGCACTACAGGCCAATGAGGACTTTTTCCACATCATTTGTAACATTACGGTCATGATTACACCGAATAATCCTTGGTCATAATCATACCAAATCCATATATGCACTATAGGCCATAGATGACTTTCAACAAAATATAAACTTGAGGATGATGACAATGATATAAGAATTCAATAAAACAAGTTCAAGAATTAATTTATCCAGGAACTAATAACGTCCAAATTGTCAACATGATACTGCTTTGTAGAGTAAAATTCTAGAATGCTCAGAAGAATATTTCAATGAAAAGATACTGGATGAAGCACAAATATCAAGGATATTCCACTAATTTCATGGAGTATAGAAGTCAAAACTTTAACCAGCTAAGTATAATAAAGAATAGAATAACAAAAGAAATCACCAGGCATGCGATAGACCGCACAAGCAGGTTATTCCAACAGAATAATAAATAACGGAATCGAAGTCGGTGTAAAACGCATTGATGTGATATTCCAACGAGAATAATAAAAGGCGGAACCAGTCCCACAGAAAAACACATGCAGCAGGATGTTCCAAATGAATGATAAATAATGGAAGTAGGTCGGCGTAAACGCATGCACGGGATGTTCAATGAGAATAATAAAGAATGGAATAATGTAAGAATTTCACCCAAAGATATAGGGTAGCAGCGTGATACCGTTTATTCCAACATAATAATAAAGAATGGAATAATGAAGTTCTCTTCATGGATTAGAAAGAAATAATACTCCCTACCTAAGAAAAAGCTGGATCTTTGGAATAGTGAGGTAGCAGACTTTCTTCTTCTTTCTATAATTTTCTCTATAATAATCGCCTAAAGCTTTTTGCGAATTGGTGAGAAATGAAGGAAGAATGAGCTTCTATTTATAGAAAAATATAGTTTCGATAATTGCACGTTTTGGGGCTCGAAAAATTACAGTACAATACCTCCAACTTTTCCTATATTTTTAATTTAGTCATGGAAGTATTATCAAACTTGCACCACCTCCCCTAATAGTAAATAATATGATTCAATAATAAATTATGTGAATCAATAGTTCTAGACATGTGAAAATACGAATTACAGTATAGTACCTCCATCTATACCTCTATTTTTAACTTAGTCATGCAAGTATTATCAATCTTGCACCAACTCCCCTAATAGTAACAAGAATGTGAAACAATAGTATACACATGTGAACAAATAGTTATAATCATATGAAATAATAGCAATCAATTGCTCATTTATCCGGTTAAATATCTGATTGGTCAATATAACCTCCAGACATCGATTATTATCGAAATAATTGTCGATTTTCACTAACACAAATAATTCCAACACAATGAAACCATTTTTATCAAAAATATAAATTTTGAAATTTCGAAGTTTGACTTTTCCCGGAAAAAGTCAACTATTGACTTTTAGACCAAATAGTGAATTCCGGAAAATTTTGTGTTTATAGACTATTTTTACTAATTTCATCGTTCCGGACTCAAATATCACGTCAAGCGTATCCAAATTCAACTCCGAACACAACTTCAATTTTAATAACATTCATCATTAATATTATAACTCACAATATTTATCAACCGGGGTCGTTCCCGGAAAGAGGGGCTTTCCAATAAGGATTTCTCTCTATTGGCCGCGCAATTAGGTGACCAACCCTCTCATTGATGTAACTTCTAGACATTGTAAATATTGCAATTTAATAATATGAATAACTTTGTCGTCTCAATTATTGATTTAATAAAATAACATATTATGCGAGATGATCTTTGTGACAATAATCGAATCAATAATATGAGAGATATGATGCAAACAATTATCGTAGCAATAATTGAGTATAACCGAGTGACTTCTCACGTAAGCATCAATAATCAATACAGGTGCTACTCTTGCAACCACGCGTAGACATCGTACTTTTACTACTAGGGTAGTTCAACGATTAACGGTAAAACTTTCGTCGTTATTTTCATAAAGTATTTTTGTCATTTTCTCAATCCAAATAATAATTCCGTTGTGGGGTCCACCAATGATTGTGTCGTCAGACTAATATTCCCTGTTAAAACGAATATTCCCCGACCAATCGAATATTATATAACAACTTGCGTACTTTACAAAATTTGTAAATATTACCCACAACTATAACATTATATCAAATCCACACCATAATATTCAAAAATATATTTCTAGAAAATTTAATCTTTATTCAAAAAGCTAGGGTCTTACATAACTTGTCTGTGCGATCTATCGCATGCATGGTGAATTCTGTTGTTATTTCATTCTTATTTATTCTGTTGGAATATCCTGTCTGTGCGACTACGCATGACCTGGTTCCATTATTTATTATTCTATTTGAATAACCTGTCTGTGCGGATTACGCACGCATGGTGAAATTCTTCTGTTATTCTATTCTTTATTATTATATTGGAATAACCTGTCTATGTGAAGTACTGTATACATGGTGAAATTCTTTTATTATTCCATTCTTTATTATACTGTTAGTTATTGGTTTTACAGTTGTATGTCTTTGGCCTGTAGTGCAAAGATGATATGTTGTAGAATATCTTTGGCCTGTAGTGCAAAGATGATCTGTTGTTTGATATCTTTGACCCGTAGTGTGAAGATGGATAGGTGTATGACATGATCATGACCACTAGTGATACTAACGAATATCCTTGGTCGTAGTGCATGGATAATTCAATGATGTGATTGGCAGGATCATGATCATTAGTTAACAGTTGAATGTCTTTGGCCGTAGTGCACTGACAGGCAATTGATTGGTGTGATTATGACCATTGGTTTTATAGTTGAATATCTTTGGCCCGTAGTGCAAAGATAGACAACTGATTGGTATTATCATTGTTATTACATTTGAATATCTTCAGCCTTTGGGGTAAGGATATTGAGTAAACGTTCTATTAAGTCTTTGTGGCAAGAAGGAACTGTTAATTCACATTATTATAAATATGAATTGTGAATTTAACTAACATCTTTGGTGCTTCAGGTGAAGACAAGTGATGAAAGTTCTATTTGTCTTGAGTATAGCAAAAAACTGTTGATGAGTAGTACAGGAATAAAATATCAACGATAGACTTTTAATCTAGAAGAGATAGTAGATATTATGTTCTACTTGACTCTTCTAATGGATTGCTTGTTCCGCTGCAGTTAAACTTGATGTCTGTTACATACGAGCAAGACGTTCAAGTGTATAAGTTTCTCGTATAGGTAGGAAATGAGCAGACTTGGTCAATTTATCAACAATGACCCAAATTGCATCTATGCCTTGAGAAACCTTGGGAAGACCAGTAACGAAATCTATAGTAATGTGTTCCCACTTCCATTCTGGAATTTCAAGTGGTTGCAATGGACCTTTTGGTACTTGATGCTCCGCCTTGACTCGTTGAGAAGTTAAACACCTTGAGATAAACTCTGCTATCTCTCTCTTCATATTGCTCCACCAAAATGTATGTCGAAGATCACGATACATTTTGGTACTCCCAGGATGGATTACAAATGGTGTGTTGTGCGCCTCCATCATAATTTGATACTTTAAATCAAGGTTATTACGAACACAAAGTCTGGAGTTGACTCAAAGTATTCCTTCCTCATTGATTCTTGCTTTCGGCATAGCACCTTCTTGCACTTTCGTCTTCATACGCATTAGCTCCAGGTCTGTAGCTTGAGCAGCTTTAACTTTATCGATTAAAGTCAATTCGACTCGTATGTTTGCCATCATCATGTTGGTCCCTGGAGTCTTTATCTCTAACTCCACCCTTTGCAAGTCATACAAAATGGGCCTTTGCGTTGACAATATTGCACTCGTACCCGCATATGATCTTCTACTCAGTGCATCAACTACCACGTTCGCTTTTCCAGGATGGTATTGGATGGTATGATCATAATCTTTCAATAGTTCAAGCCAACGTCGTTGTCGCATGTTAAGTTCCTTTTGGGTGAAGAAATATTTGAGGCTTTTATGATCCGTGTAGATCTCCACCTTCTCTCCATATGTGTAATGCCTCCAAATCTTAAAGCTTAAAACGACAAATTGCCAACTCTAGATCATGAGTAGGGTAATTCCTCTCATATTCTTTGAGTTGTCGTGAGGCATAGGCTATGATTTTCCCATGTTGCATGAGAACACATCTAAACCCTTTGCTCAAGCATCATTTGTAGATGACAAATCCCTCCGAGCCAGATGGTATTGTCAGAACAGGTGCTGAAATGAGTCTCCTCTTGAGTTCTTGAAAACTCTTCTCACATTCCTCGCTCCAACCGAACTTTGTATCTTTTTGAGTCATCTGAGTTAATGGAGTAGCGATTCGAGAAAATCCTTCCACGAATCTCCGATAATAACCAAACTAATCCGAGAAAGCTACACGACTTCGGCCACTGATTTAGGTTGCTCTCAGCTTTGAATAGCTTCAATCTTTGCTGGGTCAATAGATATTCCATGACTTGATATCACGTGCCCAAGGAATGCAACTTCCTCAAGCCAGAACTTGCATTTCTTCAACTTGGCAAATATCTTGTTTTCACGAAGCTTTTGGAGTATCAGCCTCAAGTGTTGCTCATGATCTTCACGGCTTTTGGAATATATGAGGATGTCATCAATAAACACGACCACAAAATGATCCAAATATTCCTTTAATACTCGGTTCATCATATCCATGAAGGCAGCAAGAGCATTAGTCAATCCAAAAGACATGACTAAGAATTCATAATGCCGTCACAGAAAGTTCGAAGGCGATCTTTCGAATATCCTCAATTTTAACCTTCAATTTGATGATATCCGTAAGCTAAGATCGATCTTTGAAAAAAATTGTGCTCCTTAATCGATCAAACAGGTCATCAATACGTGACAATGGGTACCTATTTTTGATGGTGACATGATTCAACTCCCGATAATCAATACAAAGTCGCATACTCCCATCTTTCTTCTTCACGAATAGAATAGGAGCACCCCAAGGAGACGTACTAGGATGAATGAAACCAATGTCTAACAATTCCTGTAATTGGGTCTTTAACTCCTGAAGTTCAATAGGAGCCATTCGATATGGGGCTTTGGAAATGGGTTTTGTACCGAGTTCAAGGTCGATACAAAATTCAACTTCACGCTCTAAGGGTAGGCCAGGAAGTTCTTCAGGGAATACGTCAGGAAATTTATTAACAATAGAAATATCCTTCAAATCTGACGTATTTTTGTTTAAATCCGTGACATGAGCTAAGAAAGCTTGACATCCGTTTTTCAATAAACGAATAGCTTTATGGCTTGAGATGACCGTGATTGATTTTAATGGTTTGGTCACTTGAATTCGCATAATAGGTTTATTAGGAATATGAATGCTAACAACCTTACGAAAATAATCAATTTTAGCATGATGAGTAGTTAACCAATCAATCCCTAGAATCACGTCAAATGCAAGTATTTTTAAGGAGATAAGATCGACAGGTAATGTGCGGTTACCGATTTGAATCAAACAAGACTTATAAACAGTGGATGTAATGAAGGTTTCTCCTAATGGAGTTTCAACAGATAAGTCAAAGTCTAATTTCTCCGGAGTCAAATTTAATCGTTGAGCGCAAATAGGAGAAATAAAAGAATGGGTAGAACCGGTATCAAATAAGGCATAGACTTCGCTAGAGTTTATGATAAGCTTACCCGTGATGACTTCGTTCGGGTTTCTTGCTTTCTGGGAGGTCACTACAAATGTTCTCCCTTGCACCACCGGCTTTGACTTTTCTGGGACGGCCTTTGGTGCCTCTATCCTAGCTGAACTTGTCTTCGGTGAATGACAAAATTGGGCTAGGTGACCTTCTCTTCCATAATTATAACAGGCTTTGGATGGCATCGCGCAGTTTGGACTGATGTGTCCCTCCCCTCTGCATATGAAGCATATGATAGGTGGTCGTTCTCCTTCCTTGACAACGGGTGTTGGTGCTGACGTCTTTCCATCATTGTTGAATCTCCTCTTCTTGAAATGTCCATTCTAATTGTCTTGGCTATGAATACCACCGAAGTGGTTACCATTTCTGGCATGTTGATTCCCTCCACGCTTGTTGTCACTGTTTCGATGACTGTTACCATTAGTATTTTCATGTTGCTGGCTGCTTTCCCTTGGTTGCGTTGACTCATTACCGCGCTCCAATAACTGAGCCCTATTTACAACATCTGAGTACAAACACAGTTTATGAGAAATAAGATATTGACGTATCTCCGGTTTCAAACCTCTTAAAAACATTCACGTCATTTGCTCCTCATTATCGACCAAATGGGATACAAACCGGGATAACTCCGCAAATTTAGCCTCGTATTGCGACACGGTCATATTATTTTGTTCCAACTTGATAAACTCCACCTCTTTCATGTGACGAATACTTTCGGGAAAGTACTTGTCGTTGAATAGCTCATGGAACTTCTCCCAAGATATCTTGAAAAGGCCAGTGGTAACGCTTTTCTGATTCCCACAAGTAATCTGCCTCTTCACGCAACATGAAGGTGGCGAAGGGAACCTTTTGCTCCTCGGAGCATCCCAAGACATCAAATATCTTGGAGATCTTCTTTATCCATGCTTCAGCCTTAAGTGGTTTTGGCTCTCCAATAAACTCCGGTGGTCCCGGCTCCTTGAAGCATTTAGCAGAATCGTCCGAGAGTTTCCAGTGTTTCCACCTACATTTTGGACAGGAGCCACTCTCGACTGATGTTACATGAATTGCATAAAGCCTCTGAACATTCCATCGTTCATCATTCGGTCAGTGTTGTTGTTTGCATGAGGATTGTCGCCTTCCTGATGCACATTATTCTGATTGTTGATCTGTGGAGACTCAACAGTATCTTGTGCTCCATTGCTATTCTCAATATTCTCGGATGTCATTTTCAAATACTGCCACAAAACAAGGGTTAATTGACATGCAACATATTATCCATATACTCTGACCAACTAATTAAATACCAAATAAACATAGGTAGGTCATACTAGCGAAGGAATTCCCCGTCTCTCCCCTCCTAGTTTTAGTCTCACATCTTAGCCAGGGATTATATCCCTAAGCTTTGATACTAACGGTGAAGCCCCCAAAATAGGTATACATCACCTATTCTGATTCGTCAAATACATGGTACAAAATACAAATACAACTTAATTATACAACTGTCGTGTAAAGTACGACAAAACATAAGCTGTGAGTTTTAATACAAATATTGTTGTCTAGACAATATACAAACTCAAATTCAATATTATTACATTTATTTTCCACTTTTCACTGAATAGTGAGGACTACTAATGCTATCATCTGGTCCGTCACTCCGTTCCCCGACTAGTCCCTGCTACGTTCTCATTTCCTAAAGAGAACAATGAAAGTAAAAGGGTGAGCTCAACTAGCCCAATAGGAAATATTATGACTAAGATAATGCAGAATAAATTATCATTAGCCTTAAACAGTGTTAAACTGATACAATATAACAAACATCAAGTTTAACTGCAGCGGAATAAGCAATCCATTAAAAGAGTCAAGTAGAGAATAAAATCTACTATCTTTTATGATTTAAAAGGTTTTTCAACACTTTTATCGTTGGGACTCAGCTTAATAAATAATCCACATCATTGAATCACCCCTCCACTACGGCCAAGGATATTCTTTAGTATCACGACCACAATTATCCATGCACTACGGGCCAAGAATATTTGTGTATTCATTAATGGTCATGATCATGCCAACAACTGTCCATCAATGCACTACGGGCCAATGAGGACTTTTTCCACATCATTTGTAACATTACGGTCATGATTACACCGAATAATCTCTGGTCATAATCATACCAAATCCATCTATGCACTATAGGTCATAGATGACTTTCAACAAAATATAAACATGAGGATGATGACAATGATATAAGAATTCAATAAAACAAGTTCAAGAATTAATTTATCCAGGAACTAATAACGTCCAAATTGTCAACATGATACTGCTTTGTAGAGTAAAATTCTAGAATGCTCAGAAGAATATTTCAATGAAAAGATACTAGATGAAGCACAAATATCAAGGATATTCCACTAATTTTATGGAGTATAGAAGTCAAAACTTTAACCAACTAAGTATAATAAAGAATGGAATAACAAAAGAAATAACCAGGCATGCGATAGACCGCTCAGGCAGGTTATTCGAATAGAATAATAAATAACGGAATCAGGTCCGGCGTAAAACGCATGCATGACGAGGATATTCCAACGAGAATAATAAAGACGGAATCGGTCCCACAAAAACGCATAGACGAGGATATTCCAGCAGAATAATAAAGGCGGAAACCAGTCCAAACAGAAAAGCATGCGCATGAGGATGTTCCAACAGAATGATAAATAATGGAACCAGGTCCTGCGTAAACTCACAGACAGGATGTTCCAGCAGAATAATAAAGAATGGAATAATAGAAGAATTTCACCCAGTATAGGGTAGCCAGCGTATACCAGTTATTCCAGCAGAATAATAAAGAATGGAATAACAGAAGTTTTCTTCATAGATAAGAAAGAAATAATACTCCCAACCTTAGAAAAACTTGATACTGGAATAGTGAGGTAGCAGACTTCTCTTCTTCTTTCTCTAAATTTCTCTCTATAATAATTGCTCTAAAGCTTTTGTGAATTGGTGAGAAATGAAGGAAGAATGAGCTTCTATTAGTTTCGATAATTGCACGTTTTGGGGCTCAAAAAATTACAGTACAATACCTCTAACTTTTCTTTTATTTTTAATTTAGTCATGGAAGTATTATCAAACTTGCACCACCTCCCCTAATAGTAAATAATGTGATTCAATAGTATACACATGTGAACAAATAGTTATAATCATGTGAAATAATAGCAATCAATTGCTCATTTATCCGGTTAAATACCCGATTGGTCAATATAACCTCCAGACATCGATTATTATCGAAATAATTGTCGATTTTCACTAACACAAATAATTCCAACACAATGAAACCATTTTTATCAAAAATATAAATTTTAAAATTTCGAAGTTTGACTTTTCTCAAAAAAGTCAACTGTTGACTTTTTGACCAAATAGTGAATTCCAGAAAATTTTGTGTTTATAGATTATTTTTACTAATTTCATCGTTTTGGACTCAAATATCACGTCCACGTATCCAAATTCAACTCCGAACACAACTTCAATTTTAATAACATTCATCATTAATATTATAACTCACAATATTTATCAACCAGGTCGTTCCCATGAAAGAGGGGGCTTTCCAATAAGGATTTCTCTCTATTGGCGCGCAATTAGGTGACCAACCCTCTCCTTGACAGAACTTCTATACATTGTAAATATTGCAATTTAATAATATGAA